>JAGDQP010031061.1:0-22174 GCA_022664845.1 Lepisma saccharinum | reverse complement strand
CCACAACTAGAACATAGTTTGAGATACGAATATGAAATTTTGTACATCTGCACATATTTACCATATCTCCTTAACGGCAAAAGCTCATATTCCTATCTTTAACATCTTTTTTCTTACGGGGCCCCCAAATCGTCGATTTTGCCATAAACTCTTGTTCCTGTATAACATGCTTCTGGCAGTGCTAACGTTTTCTGACGTGAAGAACTTGGCTCATGCACTGCCGTGCATGTTGATGTCGTTTCTCTAGCTTCAGTCGTTATAAAGTAGGGCTTAGGCGGACATTTTGGATAAAAGATGGACACATTTTTAACTTTTTCTTATATTTTCGTGACATACTCGTGATGATACACTGTCATACCAAATTTCATTTTTCTATCTCGAACGATGTGAAAAGTGGTATTTCAGCTGCCATTTTGAATCAAAGATGGTGAATTTTTAAAACGTTGTTATGTTTTCCTAAACTACTCTTGATAATACATCATTATGCCAAATTTCGTATCTCTGGCTCAAGCAGTTGGAAAATGGATTTATGACGCCCGCCATTTTGGATGCAAGATGGCGTCTTTAGAAATATTTTGTAATATTTTCATAATCTACTAATAATGTTGTACTGTCAAACTAAATTTCATTATTCTAGGAGCACCCGTTTAGGCTGTGTATTCTTTACAATTTTAGGGTTGGCGGCCATTTTGAATCCAAAATGGCGACTTTTTCAAATTTTTAAAAAGTTTTCTTAATTTGCTATCAATGATGTAGTTTCATACCAAATTTCACTGTTATATCTTTAGTCGTTTAGGCTCTGTATTCTTTGAAATTTTAGGTTTGGCAGCCATTTTGAATCCAAGATGGCGACCTTTTCAAAATGTCGGAATTTTTCCTTTATCTACTTACCATCCTCTACCTTCATACTAAATTTCATGTTTCTAGCTTACTCCAAACACCCTAAACAATATGATGAGTGAGTGAATCAGTCAGTCAGTCAGTGAGTGAGTGAGTGAGTGAGTGAGTCAGTTAGCCTAAAATGTGCAATTTCAGGGGTCCACAACTAGAACATAGTTTGAGATACGAATATGAAATTTTGTACATCTGCACATATTTACCGTATCTCCTTAACGGCAAAAGCTCATATTCCTATCTTTAACATATTTTTTCTTACGGGGCCCCCAAATCGTCGATTTTGCCATAAACTCTTGTTCCTGTATAACATGCTTCTGGCAGTGCTGACGTTTTCTGACGCGAAGAACTTGGCTCATGCACTGCCGTGCATGTTGATTAGTTTTTCCGACAATCAAAAATTGAGTTGTGGTTAAAGCGGCGCACTACACTATAATCGATCAGAAGATGTCAGGTTCGAATCCGGTCACCGACAAGTGCAGAAAATTACAACAGTAATTGAAGGTGAAAAAATGGAATAAAAGACAAGCTAAAATAAAAGTTACTTCTTTTTCTACAACCATACGTCATCCAGTTAATTAAAACAATTAATTTATCGCAGTGTGAACGGGGTCGCGAAAAAGGTGGGCGAGCGACAACTTCCCAACTAGGCGTCGGCATTTTGATGTCGGCTCCATGACGGATTTTTCCAAAACCCGACGTCGGGCTGGCGTCGCCTGGCTTGCTGGGAATATATTTCCAGGAATTGGTTGGAGTCACTCAGATAAATGTATGCCTCATCGAAAGTGACCACAAACTTCCACGTTTCAGCGACAAGGTAACGTTCATACAGCTTGTGACGGTTCGTGGCACAGCAATGTGGTGCAGGAACAATTTATGAACTCGTCTCTTACGTCACTTCTTTAGATGTAAATCCCAGTTTATGATGGTGTTCACCGTTTTCACTGAGGTCTCCAATTGTACTGCATTGACTCTCTATGTTGCTGGATTCGAACCAGTGACAAGGGACTTCACTTTATGAATCACCTCCGGGCTACGGCTCGTGGAGGCCATGGACTTGCCTGTATCTTATCCTCTGAAATCAATCACATTCTACCCTTACCTTGTTCATTCAGCACAGAGTAGTAGATGTATTTCTTGGATATAGTGAAACCACGCCTGTTTGTAGTGCTAGCGTTAGCATCACACGAGTTTTTCGCATCTGAAGAAACAAACAAGTTGCACTCGGCATCAATATTGAAGTCCATTTAATGATGACACAGATTAGCAACAAAAAAAATGTTAATGAGTTGCAGAACTATCACAGAAGAAAAATACTTTGTGGCTATTGCGTGAGAAATTTAAGTGTTATTTCATCTTAATCATGCTAAAAATCTGCCACAAAATAATATAATCGTAGTTGCATCTGGCTTTATTTAAGATATAACACTCACATTTGCACGGTACGACGAAGAGAATTCACTTGCACTTACCAAACCTTCAGTATTTTGTTTCCTGTTACTGCATTAAGTGATCGTGCACAGAAAATTAATTCTAATCTAGATGGCTACACTGTTTTTCACATATGGTAACGCTGTTTATATCCTTAATTACTACTTCAACTGGCTTCTGAGTATTACATCGTGAAAGCTTCGTTTTAATTACTGCAATTGTTTTAAATATATTGAATTTTATCTGAAATACTGCCTTTACATAATACTTATGAAATTCAAAGTTTCAGGGCCCCAAACTCTTCTCCTCTGACAAGAATAATTTTACCTATGCTAAAGGTTGATTGATTTAAATCAAATTGATTTACATCGCAATTTAAATCAGATGATTTTTTTTAAATCAGCGATTTAAATAAAACGTTTTTAAGTAGAAAGAAAGTGCAGTATTTTTAATCATTCTGTGGTTTGAATTACATGTAAGATTGAAATTTACCTTTCAGTCCTTATGTGATGATAGGCTCTTATGATGTAAACCGAAACCAAAGTGAATTTTAACAAACTATTTGATTGGTTCATTTCATATTACACGCGAAATTTTAGGAGAACGTAGGTACCCAATTCACATTGTAAGTTTACAGTTTGTATTACAGATATGTTAATTTTTGTAATACACATAAAAAGGAACACTCAGAAAACAGAAAATTCAGATTTTGTTACAAAACGAAAAAAAAATGTTGTTCCGTAACATTACCTACTTTGTGTATCTTTATCGAAATATTTGATTTCTCCACAAATTGCTCAAAAACAATTTATACTTATTGGAAGTATAGAGTTTACTTATGTGAATGCTGAAGGATGAAAATACAAAACTGTGTACTGATTTGACTGCATTAAATAGCTCTCACTTAATTGCATTTTATCCAAGGCCTCTAGGCAGCTTTGGATCAGACCGAATTGTTGATGTTGGGAGACTTGGTGGAATGAAGATAGTGGAATGAAACGAGAGGACCCTAAGAAAACGTACGCAGCAGTTTTTGTTTACCGCAAAGTCCTCATGGCACGACCTTGGATCGAATCGAGAACCCCACTGACCAGAGGTCCACTACCACTGAGCGATCGCAGCTCCAAATTACCTCTTATCCTTTAAGGAATCTTGTCATAGGGTGTTCACAAAATGATAGTACAATTTTGAGGGTTGAAAACTCTAAGTGAAATGAACTAAAACTTATCTTAGTAAACTTAAATCCTAGAATATTTCATTAGAAAGATGTAGCCTGGAGAAAAGAGGTAATTGCGATTATAAACTTTGCAATTGATTAGGAAGAAAGTAAGCTACAAACATCATTTTAGAAGGAAAGCTGATAGGTAGAGACATTGTAAATTCTTTCTGTTTCGAACTTAATTACGGTATATACCAGAGCAGAAACCGGGTCATTTTCGTTGACCCGGACTGACCCGAACATAGATAACCTGGTCCGAAACCTGACCCGATCGACCCGGTCTTGTGATTTGAATGGCCTGAAATTCTATATTGCACCAAACGACTAGAGACTGACTATATGACTCGACGACCCGAAGATCGAATCTTGACCCGGTGAATCAGTCTTAACCTGGTGACTTGATCTTATTCGCGTGGTTTGAATTTATCTATATATTAATTCGTGAGATTCCTTGAGAAGTGAACTTACGTACGGGTACTTCATTTTTTTAGGGTTTTAAAAGATGTTATTGCTTTTATCCTATTTAATACTTTAGGCACAACATTCTATCAGAATAGCCTTTCGAAGGGGGTATTTACACACCTCCGACAGTGTTTGTTGTTCATTCCAGAGCATGAGGCTATTTCCACATATTATTACTATTGTTAGGAAGTTTTTTGCGTCGTAGGCGGTAACATACGTAGTCCAGCCACCCCTACAAGAAACACTGTTGAAACGCAAAAGTGTATAATAAAGAAAGAAATACATTTCTGATTTGCCTTTCGGGTCAATGGGTCGAAATAGGGTCAGACCGGGTCCCAAGCATGACCCAGTCCAAACCTTGACCCGGTGACCCGTTTCAGCTCTGATGTATTTCCCTCTAAAACTACTTTATTCATCGTAAATTGGCAAAAACTAACGTAGAAGTTTCCAACACACTAACATTCCTTTGTAAAATATATCATAACTAACGCAATATCTTCCTTCCTTTCCAAAATTATCACAATTTGTTGTATTTTCCATGGCTGTTTTCCACAGCGAACACCACATATTTGTGAATTTTACTTTACTTTTTACTGGTTAAGGTATTTGAAAAGGAAAACCAACTAAAGTAGCTTTCTCAGTGCCGCAAGCTATTTAAATTTTTTAATTTTTTGCGTAATACCATTATCATTTTGGAAAATACCGCTTTCCCACTGCGTTTGATTTTTTGTTTGTTTTAAACTCTATGTGGATGGTGATGTCAACTCAGGAACTTCTTGTATTTTTTTTTTCTGGTAGATACGTTTCACATCTGCAATCTCTCTGCTGCTCGTTCCTTGTACACACCTCTCTTTTTCTCTCTTTTTCCCTTGCGAATGTCATCACTCAATCTTCGGTTACTTCTTTTCTTCCATCTCTCAAGATTTTTCTTTTTTTCGTATGTTTACTTTGGATCTTGCGTTGTCTCTGTGTGTGTGTGTGTGTGTGTGTTCTTTATTTTCTGAAACTGTATGCGTGTGAGTCCACTCGCTGCTTTTTAAGAAATTTTTCAACTAAAGTCTGTAGACATCGTTCAACAAAAACGATTTTAGTTTTCAAAATTCGATAAAAAGAGAAAAGTAGGTCTGCATCTTGATAGAAGGGAAAGAAAGTCAAACGTTTAGTTTTGTTTTTTTTAAGCTCTTTCAGATTCTTCTCTTTTCTTTTGCATTTCTTGGTCTTTGTATGAAGAGAGAACAAAAGTGCCGGAACTTCATCAATATTTCATCGTTTACTAAAAAGAAAAGACAAAGAGAGAGAGATGAGGTTTCTGGGCTCATGTTTCTTTGTATGCAGAAGGTAGACCTTTAGTAATCTCCCCCATTACCAAAGATGCTGATTCTTTCACGATCGACTGAAGATAAAAGTTACAATATTTCTTCTTTCCAACAAGGAAAAACTTTTTTTTCCTCTTTTTCTCCCTAATAACCCTTCAGTTTTAGAGTCTGGAACAGCCCTGGCATTACCTTAAAGGTGTCCTGTTACCTCCTGTCTTGATAAATAAGACTAGACATGAATACGAATATATCTAATCAGTGCGTAGTAACCAGGAAAAAAGTCCTAAAGGAAATGTAATGGCAAATATAGATTCTGCTTAGTATCACACATTGTTCTTTCCTGCTTATTATCACGTTTTGGTGCGGACACTTACCAACACCGTAGTGTCGTTCTATTAGAAAGTGGTCTAAGGTTCCGTTTAAAGTTTATATTTATACTTTAAACGGAACATAAGGACGTTTCTTTAATCGATGTGGCCTATGAATACTAATCAACGCTGAGAAAGTCAAGTCATTCGAACTGATTGAAGTTATCCGAAGTTTTTTTTACTCAGTTCCACCAAGGATATTGAGCTACGATACATACATTAGACCTTCGAACAGCAAATGTTCTGAGTGGCCGCGGTGGCTCGATTGCTGGAGCACTCATCTGTGGTGCTAGGGGTCGTCGGATCGATCTCTGCTCATGCCATGTGAGTTTTGTGGTGGACAAACACCGTGTGCGTGGGTTTTCTCGGGGTTCTTCCGTTTCCTCCCACTTTCTTCATTCTACCAATTCATTCCATCATTCATCTCAAAGTTGCCTAGGGGCCTTAAGATTAAATTCATATTCAACAGATGCGCTGAGCGAATTGTCTTTATTCAGAACGCAAACAGGAAAATTCCTTGAAAATGCCACGCTATCCACAGGACCTTTCGTAAGCAACTTTCTCTTAATTACTAGCTTTGCTTAAATATGAGAGACTCAGAAGCAAAGATATGCAACTGACATTGAAAAATAAAAGAAAGAGTTTAGTCGACCTGAGCCAAAGTTGCCTAAAGCAATTAAATATATTTTTTTAAATCACAAAATAGTTCAACTCATTTGACACCTGAAGAAACGATGAGCATAAAAGTCTATAAAAAACCGGACCAGCTCTGTAGCTCGCCAATAAAAGGCAACACAGGTTCGCCCTCGCAGCGAGAGTAGCCTGCAATATTCATAAAGCAGTGTGCCACGTGACATCACTATGTTACCATCGATGTCACTTGGCGATGTATGTTCAATGCCTTTGTGGCCGATTTGCCCAGTATAATGTCAAATTTCACCATGTCTCGTTGTTCCATCGTTTTGTCCATGATCTAATCGCAAACTATCACACAGACACGTAATCACAAAAACAATCATGTAGCAACTCCCGATGTTAGCACAGTGATATCACTTGACACACTGCCTTATAAATATTGCAGATCACTCTCGCTGCTAGCGCAATCCTGCGCTACCACATGTTGGCGCACTAATAGCTAGTCCGGGAACTTTTTGATACACCATTGTATATGAGTTTGTATGTTTGAGTGTCTCTATAATTTGCAGAAAAAGAATAACGTTATTCCCTTGTTTTGTTTCGTAGGAACAAAAAGTAACAATTTCTTGCTTAATATGTATATTGAAAAAGACTCACGAATATATTAGGATATAGAATTCGTGCCTGAACGTGTAACAATGTTTAGTGATGTCATAGTTCAATGTATTTAGAAATAGAAGTATTGGCTAGATATGGTTGCATGACCATTGCATGAGAAGTAACTGTTTTGTGAATTGTGGTTTGGAAATACTTTCAGTGTTGTGCATACGACTTTGATGGATGGCATGAATCCAATATATGAGATCAAAGTCAATGGAAAATGTTTTACCTTGTACAGACGCTTGAACTAGGGAATGCATGTCGTAGTTTGCATGTATAAGTATAGAACTACGATTGTATGCGAAATATTACATACTCATGCATAGCTCAAGATAATCTAACGCTAGAATAACAACATATAGAACTCATTTTAAATGAAACCTTAAAAACAGAAAACATCCATATTTTGTACAAAGATACATTAAGGCCCAATATGTAGGCTATTAGTACAAAATAGGAATATTTTTGTCACAAATATTTCAAGTTATATACAAATGATACGGATGTCTTTTGTGGTTTTGTGTCAGAGATTTACCTCCGAAGTTTTTATGTGGAATTCTGTTACAACATCTATATCACACTTAGTAAAGGTGTTTCTTCTTAATTGCAGTAGTAAACATACTCTTTCCAATACCTCTGTTCACTACAAGATAAAATGCTTCAATTTAAAGTCACTCCTCTACGTTTAGGCTTATCCTCTACGTTTAGGCTCATGTACCTCCGAATTTGAATTTGTTTATTGCCTTTAGGCATCTATGGCTCAGGACGGAAAGATACTGATTTTTAGGCATATGATTATAAGAAGTCTCTCTTGTTTCGACCTCAGGTACTCACTCAATAAGTACGTTTGTACTGATTTATCCATTACAATGTGTATGGTATCTAAAAGCTTAATGATCATTGTATAGATCACCCACATAGATTATCATGTTACACTTTTGAAAATTCTAAGACAAAGATAGTCTGTAAAATTTTCCTATAATGCCCAGTTTTCGAGTTATTGAAGAGGGGGTGGGTGGGTGGAATGGCGGGATGAAAACATGGTATGTGTTATAATTCATAATGTTTTAGCGGAATTTTCTTTTTAACTATATAACAGTAGAAGAGGCCATCGGATAATGAACCAAGAGTTTTCAAACTTCAGTTTTATAGCATTTTCCTCATCATTTTATTTAAATTAGAGATAGTTTAATGGACGGTTATACTGAATATCCATTTGCGACCACATTCTCTTGCGGAAAAAGGGGAAGGGAAAATGTTGCTTATAACAGTAATTTAACGTAATAATAAACTAAATGCTTTTATTCCTTTATTTAAAAGAGTACCCCCACGCTTTTAGACATAAATCTCTTAAAAGTTATAAATATTTTCTATGTTTAAGTATGATTTTGCTAAAAATTGTGGATTTTAGAAGATAGTCGTGTAGTTTCAGTTAATTATTGATTTTATGGCGCAAATTTTTAACTCATAAAATCAAATAATGAGTTTATTTTAAACGTGTCCAATAACTTTAACGCCAGCTTTAATTCAAGTAAAAGCTGCAGCAGTCGAACAAGTACAATGCTTTAATATTGTAGTCCAGCATTTAAAATTAGTGAATCAGAATTGATAGAAGGGAGAAAGATGGAAGAAAGGAATTTGATAATGCAGAGAGCCTCATTGATACCAGGGATTGACGAACAGCGGGTCTGAATACAAAGGTTATCCATAGATATAAGAGGAAGCATGCAACCGTGAAATTGCCTGTCAACGTTATTTCGAAAGGCGTGCTTTAATGCGCTGTCAGTGCGTATTAGTACATTGAATTGATTCTGAGAGACTCTGGAACTATAATTTTGCAAGTTAGATGTACAGTATTGTGAGTTTAATTTTGTAATATTTGTAGTGCTCTTGTACATGAGATTTTTTTTTTACAATTTGTAACAATAACTTCCGAGTTATCAGCTTATCCCGTAACTAATGTCGTATGTGCGGTGATCGCTGCAATTACGCCATCTGACGAGCTAATAGTGAAGTATACAGTAGCTGAGTCACTTAGGGCACTTGATTGTGTAGAAGCATGTAGAAAAACAGTCTAATCAATGTTTGGGAACTGTGGCTTGTGTTCAGAGGCGTCATTTAGGGGGGGCCTGGGGGCTTTTTTCTTTTCTGAATTCCACATTTTTGGGGAGTGTCTTATCTAATATCATTCAATTTTTTCTAGTAGTTCAGTGTTTGTTTTCGAATTGTAAATTGGTGACCATTGTTTTTAATATTGATTAGTACAATCGCATTTTTAGTCTTAGAGGTAGTTCGGGGTTGAAGATGGATCTGAGTGTAGCCTGTGGGTTTTTCCTTCTATTCTGTGTGCTTTAAAGTTTAATCTTTGGTCAAGGATAATGCCCAAGTATTTTGCTGTTTCTGTTGGTTTAATTTTGGTGGTATTTATTTTGATTGTTTTCTTTTCTGTATTTAGTTCTCCCTTGAAAAGTGGACACCACACAGAAGCTTTAAACTGTTCACTTAACGGAGTTAATATATAAAACGAACCAAATAATAACTCTAGTACTTCCCCACTATAGTATCGATTATCTCGGGCTGTTCGCTTCTATAATCTAAACTAGAAACCGGTGGGGAAGTTTTCTCACTGTAATTAAATTGTTTCTTTGGGTAATTTAGACGTTCTTCTTTTTTACATCCATAGTTAAGATATACGTGTTGCACTAGTGACATCTTTTGGAGTGTTTTGTATCATTTCAAATTAAATACAATCTTCTTGAGCAAAATAGTATGTATTGTTCACCCGGCTGAAAAATACGGTATCTTTTTATTAAAAAAATCAGCAGCAATCTAGGAAGTTGTTTTACCCTTTCCTCGATAGAAAACAACGTGAAGTCTTCCAGCAAAATGCAAGAACAAAGGACTTATAAAATAGAGGCATCTGTCCAAGGGATTAACGTTTTTGTTACAGGAGATACCAGATGGCACGTCAGTACTTTGCTTATCCATAACTGAGGTTAGAATACCATGTTGTTAAACATTCCTTACGGATTTTTTTACAGTTAAAACTACGTATATAAATATGTTATTTCAAGGTGGCATAAGAATTCAAAATATGCTGAAAAAATTTCCCTTAGACAGCTGAAATGAATACCAAAATAATATTATCAACTTTAATGACGGACATCGCAAATATATTTTACCCTCTGGTTTGAATGAAGTCCGTCACATTAAGTGTGAACCCAATATCGGCATTTGTGGCATTATATTCAATGGTCACTCGATTTTAATTCTGCATATAATTTATTGTATTACAAACGAGAACAGCCATCATCGTAATTGGTTTCATCATCGATTACCTTTATTCTAAGAAGTTACTTTTTCTCGAAAGAAGTAGTCATTTTGCATTGAAATAAAACTGAAGGTAAAACTACAATTTAACTCTAAAATATATTTATTGCATATTATATTTTATTTATGTTATTATTATTGTTTAACCTAAACAGATGAAACATGATTCAACAAACTATAAAACATTAAGGAACTTCATACCAGTCTAGAGTATAATTGTACGCAAAACCTACAATTAACAGACAAAGATGGCATTTTATCTTTCATGTATTTCATCTATATATTATGGTCGGAAACTTCTGACTAGAAGTTGGGAAGCATGCAGATTCAATCCCTTCTTCAGGTTATCCTGAGTGAGATTTTCGTGAGTTCCCTCATTTTCACCAGATGAATGCTTAGGTGGTACCTAGGCTAGGCCCCTAGCCAGGCCACTATCCCTCAGGATCATATTCCAGCAATATTAAGTGCAAAGTAGGATGCAATATACAAGTACGTAGTGCGATCAGCATAAAATTACATATGACACAGTTTCTTGGTCCTCCTAACTAACTACTGTTTCAAAGTAATACTAACAAAACTTATAAAGAGGCTGATAGGGTTTTAATATTCCTGATTCATAAATATTTTTATTACATCTCGCAAATAAAAAGGTTAATGCTATATATAATATATGGAGCGTTCAAATCAGGCCCGTTCGATGGCATTTGCTGGGACAGTAATAAATGTATCGAACAGGTTTCATTTGAATGCCCTATATATGTAGAACATACATAGAAACTGGTACTTTCTTGTGTTCCTAAACGCAAGAGCTTAAGAAATAGCATGACTGTAGATTTAATTCAGTGTATTTTATGTCACGCGTTCCTATTCGTGGTTGTTGAGTCACTTCATTCGCTCATTTAAAACAGTTCAAATCTGTCTGAGGTGCGTGTGTGAAAGAGGGCTTCGTTGGTTGTTTAGCCAAATGTGCTTGTTTTCTGTTCCTGTTTTAACTTTGAAGCATTTCGAAGAAATTAAAACTTTTGTCGCTTGCTTAATAGGTTGTAGTCTAATTGATGTTTCTTTCTGAGATTGACTTCGTAACTTACGTAGTACCGCAAATACCTCTTTCAATTTCATGGTGCTGTAATTCTTCAACTGTTCTTCTTTCTCTTTCATTACAACTTAAATAGATTTGTAGAGATTTTCCAACTAGGAAATGAGACCCATCAACTATCATTTACGCCGTGAATTACTTGGTATAAGAAATAAGTACATGCAAGTTGATGAAGTAATTCACGTATTAAATGACTCGTAATTCTTTGGGAGGAAAACAAAGTATTGTAGCTAGTCTCTTCATTTGGTCTTCGACGAACAATTTAATTTATTAATTTTAGTGTTCCAGATACCATAACAAGGTCATTTTAAACTAAGACATATAACAAACAACATCTATACCTGAACAGGGATTCAAATACGAGACCCATGTGGCGGGTGACATTGCCTTCACATTCAACCTCAGATGCAAGACCGGAAGTCCTTCCAACCTCACGTTAATAATACGACTTGTCCTTAAAGGTTACGCTCTCGATTAGACCGCAAATCAGAACTCAAATAAACAAGCTTTTAAACTAGTAAGAAACAAATAATGTGTTTCCTATCCATTTTGTGAGGTCTTCAGAATAATACTGAACAGACAAGTAGATTCGAAACCTACTGTCAGCCATCTTGACTGAGGTTCTTCAAGATCTTCCTTAGTTTCACAACATAAATGCATCAGTACCAAAACTACGGCCCTGGCTACTAACTTCCCCATCCTTTACCCGGTTGTGCTCGCCAAGAGACGTCATTCCTCTCTATCAGGCACAGAGGAAGAGAAACATAAACAGAACATGACAACACAGAACTAAAGGAAAAAGTAAACATCCACACACTTCCTCCCTCACCTGTATCCCAGTCAGAGCTTAGTTGTTTAAATGAAATTTAAACATGAAGATTTAACTGAGGGATGGACGAACGGATCCAGGCCCGAAGCTTCGATATTCTGATCACACAGATCTGTATTAGTATTTGAATTTTGAATATGTGGATCTTCAGCTCCAGATCTGTATATCGGGTATTCACATCTCGGATATCCAAGTTCATTGAAGATCCCGAACCGGTTGTCCCTAATTTAATTTTCTTTGACACTTTTTCCATCGTACAACAGAAAAGATACTTCGGAAATATTTCATTCATCCAATGAAATAAACTCTAACTTTATACGTTTATCGTTAATACTAACTCACGCCAAAATATAAACTGTAATGCTTTCATTTCATTGTGAATACTTAATTCGGATAAAATAAACTTTAATGCTATCCTGAATACTTCATTCACCAATAAAATAAACTCGACCATTTTATTGTAAGTGCATAATTCACTCAAAAAATCTTTTTTTTTTTTTAAAAATTTATCGTAAACACTTCATTCACCCAACTTTAATTTTATCATTTTGTCGTGAATACTTTATTCACTCAACGGTTCAAATTTTTGATTCAGGGATTTATCCATCTGTTTTCAATCTGGTAATAATACTCAGTGTGTAACACAGGCTAGCGCCTTCTATGATACCAGGTAGAGAGAAACTGGCATCAGATTTGGTTCGGTGACTCCAATTATTTTACTGGCCACTTTTTAATCTGATCAGGCCTTCAGTCACTTTTTTTTGCACGATATGCACTTCGTTTTCTAACACACGAACTCCTAAGTGAAATAGGAGGAGATAAACTTACTTCAAGTTCGAGTTCAGCTACATCATCGAATTATTATCCAGCTTTCAATCTGGGTGACACTACTACTTTTTTCTGTTTGGAATATTTATGGTATTTGCTTTTCTGTGAAATTTGGTGTATGTCACTCGAATTTTCACTATTTTTGTGTCGGTTTTTCACTATTTCTATGTCGGATTTTCATTATTTTTATGCAGGATTTTCAGTGATTTTATGTCGGGTTTTCACTATTTTTATATCCGATTTTGACTATTTTTCTGTCGTATTTTCACTATTTTTATCAGGATTTTCATTATTTTATGTAGGATTTTCACTATTTTTATGTAGGATTTTCATTATTTTTATGTAGGATTTTCACTATTTTCTTCAGTTTTACTTCAAATACTCATACTAACGAAACCTTTTTCACGTATTGTGTAACTATATGCACATCAGAATGTTGTCATCGGACCCTTCCAAATCCTTTGTGTAAACTAAACAACATCTATTACTTTATTTTGTCTGTACGGAAATGAAAATTGGAAGCGACTTATAAAGAATAATTATAAAATTGCGTTTACCACCAAAAACGTCTGTAGTGTGTGACACTAACCTGCTCATCGTCACATGCTACATATGCTTATAGATAAACGTACCTTTACTACATCATTTGGGTATTATATTATCTGATTTTCCTCAGTCACACATGACAAATGTCGGGATGACACCTTCAATATAGGCTCTGGCCGACACCTTCCCGAATCCTTTCCCCTCCATTATTCCGGCCTGAGCCAAAGGCCATAAATAAAATTCAAAATTCTAGTATCTGATTGACTTTCCTTGTTCTTTGAACATGGTACGAACCAATTACGCTGTTCATATGTTCCCACTTAACTAAACAATGCACAAAGATCTTTTGTGTAGCGGTTGATAACCTCTAATGATGCGTAGATGTGTTCCAAACACAAAGAAATTACAAAGGAAATTACTCAAATGATCGCCGAATCCAATGTTAAACGAATTAGTTTTAAAAAAATCATGGTAAGCGATCTTTGTGTTCCTCGGAATCAGGATGTTATTTAGTCATTGAAGAGGGTCAATAATAGAGCCTCCTTCTGTCGTCTTTTCCTACGGTCAATTCCTTCGCTTCCTTTTAGACAATACCAAATGTTTTCTCCTTAAAATTTCAGACTTTTTCTTACGGTTTGCTGTTTCTGTTCTGAACCCCACTTTAGTTTTATCCTATACCTTACTCTCTCTCTCTCTGTCTCTCTCTCTCTGTCTCTCTCTCTCTTTCTTTCTTTCTCTCACTCTCTTTCTTTCTCTCTCTCTCTCTCTCTCTCTCACACACACACACATACAGACACAAACTGAACTTTTATCCTAAATGAAATCAATATATTAAGGGGAGAAAAAAAACACCATCGGATGTTCTTTTGGAAGGAACGATCGTCTCACAGACAATTGAGAAACTTCTCAAAGACTATGAAGACATGTTCTCTCATTCTTTCTCCTTCTCTCCCTCTTTCTCTTTCTTTCTTTCTCTGCCTCTTACATACATACACACTCAGTCACATCCACATGGGCCGGTCGAGGTCTTCCATATCGACTTTTTCAGTGCGCAGGAAAAGAGGAGAAAGCCTTGCGTGCTGGTGGCCACCACCACAGGGCAAGAACACTCTCTCTCTCTCTCTCTCTCTCTCTCTCTGTATATATATATATATATATATATATATATATATATATATATACACAAACTAGATATATGAAAGACCAGGGAAGTAGAGAAGTAAGGGGTGTTCGAGGAAGAAGTGCGCTTGTTTCTATGTCTGCATCAACCGGGAATCGATTTCCCGCCCAGCCAACCACGCAATAGTACATACATACACCCTCCTCTTACAAACACAACTAGCTTGAAGGTCGCTTTGGACAACATAAACGACATGAATTGTTGGTGTCAATTGTCGTTACAGTGTTTTATACGTGTATAATGCTGCTTTGTTGTTATTTGGCCATATCGAACCAACATATTACATGAACACGTGAACATGTGTATATAAATGTACTCGTATAAGTCACGCATACATATGTACGTAATATTTGTAATAGTAGGAAGTACTTATTATGAAGATGTTTTATCGTTATCTAGTAACGTTTACCATATTTGTAATTTCTGAAACAATAGTAATATTAAGAAAACATGGAAACCGCCATTGCTGTTGTACTGCTAAGAGACTGAATTACCAACATGCGATTTGATTGAGTTGTGTTTCACTAATTGATAACGAATTATATTTATTCAATTACTTATTCTATACTACTACCCACACAGCACAGGAATATTCTGGGAATATTGCCCAATGCTCGCAATATATGATAGGGATATTCCAATATGCTCGTTGCCTCGTATGCTAGATGGGTTCTCTCTGAAATATATGATTGGCATAGGTTTATCTTTTCTTGAATCCATAAGTTACAGAACGTACGCTTCAAACATGGCTTGTTAAGTTACTAGAACGGTCAATGCTTTCCCCGATCACAGTCGCAATTCACTAGCAAAATTAGTTTGGGACTTTTAAGAACTTTCTCAATATTTAGTATTTCATTTTGATCCTAATTTCAGTTTTCAATTTCGCATTATCTAAACATATTACGGTAATATTCTCAGTACTCGGAAAGTGCCAAATGAAACGTTTGCTGGCTACTGCACACATGGCGCGATTATCAGTGGCCTGTTTGATTTCCAGATCTAACGATATATCATTATCTCCTCTAGAATATGTGAATCAAAAGTATATTTTGAAAGGCTGAAGAGTTAGTTATTCTTAAAAACAATATCAAACGAAGTTCGGGACAAGCGTAAGTCCTTGTGCTGTAACTGTCCAAATAATTAATTATCTTATCTTACCAAATGACATGATAGGGAATCAACAGGAATTTTCTTTGTATAGCTACAGAAATATGTGTACAACATGGTGGTCGCCATTTATTGAACGTGATTTTCAAAATGAAGTAAGCTAAATTGTACGACTGAAAGAGGCAAGTATTGAAGTGCATTTTCCTAAAAATTAAATTTCGTTTTGATGTACATACGTTATTTTTATTTTTTTTTCAAAATCGTCCATTTATTTTGCTGGTGCGTTCCCTGTATTTTCTTCTTTTGTGTATAGATATTGAAACCGGAAGGATTTTCCTTTAGAAATGATCATTAGAAGGATCACTAGATTAAAGCAGCTAAAGGCATCCTAGGATATATCTTTCCATTTCGTCCACGAGTGGTGTTAAGCCTCTGACAGCAGGATAACATTGAGTATGAAATGTTACAATGAAATTTTGAAGAATTCGAAATCACTTCTTTTTTCCTTTAGAAATCGAACGTGCATTCAATGTGTAAAATGATTTTACAACATAAAATTGATTTTACGTCCAAATCTTAAT
This sequence comes from Lepisma saccharinum, assembly GCA_022664845.1. NCBI lineage: Eukaryota > Metazoa > Arthropoda > Insecta > Zygentoma > Lepismatidae > Lepisma > Lepisma saccharinum. Next base: position 5,691 of record JAGDQP010031061.1, on the reverse strand, counting down.
TCTGCAGTCCATTATAATAATTTCTTCCCAGAACAGCACGTCTCAGTAGATTATACACTTCAGCACATCAATGGTCGTTAGTTGGCAAGGTTAATTAATGTCTGATGTCACGCGTGCAGAGATGTTGATACTAATAGAGCAAGGGGTTTGAAACTGTGGTACTTTTACCACCTGTGATATGCGGAAGCTTGGTCAACATGCACGGCAGGCAGTGCATGCAGCCAAGTTCTCCGCGTCACAAAACGTCAGCACTGCCAGAAGCATGTTATACAGGAACAAGAGTTTTTGGCGAAATCGGCGATTTCGAGGCCTCGTAAAAAAAGGATGTTAAAGATGTTAGGAACATGAGCTTTCAAAGTTAAGGAGATATGGCAAATATGTGAAGGTATGCAAAATTTCATATTCGTAGCTTGAAGCATGTTTGAGTTGTGGACCCCTGAAATGGCGTATTTTTTTGGCTGACTAACTCACTCATCATACTGTTTAGGGTGTTCGGAATAAACTAGAAACATGAAAATTGGCATGAAGGTGGAGGATGATTAGGAGGTAAATGAAAAATTTCGATATTTTGAAAAAGTTGCCATCTTTTATTCAAAATGGCCGCCAAACGTAAAATTTCAAAGAATACACAGCCTAAACGGTTGAAGCTTGAAATACGAAATTTGGTATGAAGGTACATCACCGCCAGTAGGTTAAGAAAATATTATAAAATCTTGAAAAAGTTGCCATCTTGGATTCAAAATGACCGACAAAACGAAATTTCTATAGAATGCACAGCCTAAACGGCCGGAGCTAGAACAACTAAATTTGGTATGACAGTATATCATTATTAGTCGGTTGGAAAATATTACAAAATGTCCCCAAAAACGCCACCTTGGATCCAAAATGGCCGCCAAAGTGAAATGCCCATAGAATACACAGCCTAAACGGCTGGAGCTAGAAAAACGGAATACAATATGACGGTACATTATCATTATTAAGTTACGAAAATATTACAAAGTGTCTCCAAAGACACAATCTTGGAACCAAAATTGCGGACCTCATAATTCATTTTCCACACCGCTTGAGCTACAGAAATGAAATATGATATGAAGGTGTACCACCACGATTAGGTCAAGACAATATAAGAAAACGTTAAAAATTTCGCCATCTTTAATCCAAAATGGCCGCCCAAAACCAATTTTCCAAACCACTGAAGCTAGAGAAACGAAATTTGATTTGAAGGTAAAACTTGGTAAACTTTATTCTTTATTCTTTATTGGTAAACTTTGGACTTCGGCCCGTCACGATTCGACCCTTAGCTATTAAAATCCACACTCATGCTCCTGCCGGGACTAGAACCCGGAACCTTCGAGCCGTTGGTCTACAGCCGCAGATCGCACGGCCACCCGCCCGGCATTGGTTTGAATGTGTCCCATCACGAGTAGGTTACAGGCGTGAAGCCCCCCGGTGGTATGGGGAAGATCTGCACCATGGAGGCCAACCCCCGGAGAGTCTGGTTACGATAAAGGGGCGAAGCGAACCGAGTATACATATATTGTCATCGGAACTGCAATACCTCCTATGTGGATTTTTTTAATTTTTCATGTTTTTGTACCAATTTGTAGTTCTGTGTACTGTGCATACTGTAGAAAAATCATAAGGAAACAACTTCTACATTTCTTAGATATAGCCGCTTTTCTGTACCTAAATTGTATTCCAGACTTTAGCCCAGAAACCTGTTTTTTGTCCTTCGTGAAAAATTCATAATTAGCCACATATGGGGTATTTGAGTTCCGACAACGATATTACACACGTAGAAAAAGCTGTGAAATCCGAGCAAAAACACCAGAGGTGCAAAAAGTTTAGCCCTAAAATGTGAAATGGAAGATGGATAAGCCAAGTTCCTCGGCGACAGCATGTAAGAGGAACACTGCAAGTTGGCGCGAGGTGGCAAGGTTCATAATCTTCAAACCACAAGGTTGGTGGCGGCTCTAAACCCCCCACGCTCACCACCACAAATCCAAGGCTTGAACATCATGAACCTTGCCACCTCGCGCCATCTTCCAGTGTTCCTGTGTCTCCCACAAAGTTTTGCGCGTCACAGAACGTTAGCACTGCCAGAAGCATGTTATACAGGAACAAGAGTTTTTGGCGAAATCGGCGATTTCGAGGCCCCGTAAGAAAAACTATGTTAAAGATAGGAATATGAGCATTCAAAGTTACGGAGATATGGCAAATATGTGCAGTTATGCAAATTTTCATATTCGCAGCTTGAAGCATATTCTAGTTGTGGACCCCTGAAATTGCGTATTTTAGGCTTACTGATTCATACACTCACATTCACTCCCTCACTCACTCATATGTTTAGGGTGTTCGGGATAAGCTAGAAACATGAAATTTGGCATGAAGGTGGAGGATGATAAATAGGTAAAGGGAAAAGATTCCATCGTTTTGAAAAGTCGCCATCTTGTACAGAGTGGCCGCCAAACGTAAAATTTCAAAGAATATACAGCCTAAATGGCTGGAGCTAAAGTAACGAAATTTGGTATGAAGGTACATCATCTTTAGTAGGTTAAGGCCACATAAATCTAGGATGGCGGCTTTCAAGATGGCTGACATGGATCCTGTTCTACTAGCGATAGTCAACATTTAGCCTCATTCCGTATAGCCATATTTCGACTTACCATGGTGTTTCCAAACTTTCGTTTCATCCTGAAATTAATAATTCTCTTAAATTCTTTTTCTGTTAAAGAGTTTAAATACAACATTGAAACCGATATAGCTTTGTAGCCGTTAGTTCTGGGGGAGGGGATGATAATAGTGACTCAGAAAGAAAATAATATGATCTTTCATGTTGTACTCATGCAAAATTTCTGTCACTGTTTATGGCATAAATGCAAAAATCTGTTTTCGGAGCCACTTTTTCGTATTAGTGACCAGTTGGCAGACTCTAAACGGTGTAACGTAAATTTTTGAAACAGCTATAATTTTTATTGCAGTTTTTCAGGTTATGGATATTTTTTAGTAGATTCCCTAGACTAATACGTATAATTAAAGATATTTCGAGTTCTCATATTCCGACCTTCCAGCTCCCCGCCCCCCGTCGCGGTTCTCAGGTAGCTGCACACGGAATGCAATAAGGAACTCCACTAATGGCTTAAGAGTAAATTTTTAAACTTTATATTTCTTCCTATTGGTAGATACCCTGCACGGTAATTCTCTGTGCTCGCTATAGTCCAGAAGAACCTTTTCTCGATTCTGACCTCCTAAGTCCTGAGTAGGACCACGGATAGGAGCCACAAGACATCTTCACGCGTTGCATCTTATTGCGCAAGCTGTGGATAAAAAAGGTGGTCCACATTTTACTTCTAAGGACGAGTCAATGCATACCCGCTGAGTTTGAACACGGCTCCACACACACAGAAAGCGAGCATTCTAACCATCGGCTTCTAAGTTATTATTGTTAGTAGTATTAGTAATGGAAATCACGTTTATTTTTTTTATTTTTTTTTATTTTTTTATTTTTTTTGTGAAATTTAGTCGGGATGTGACGAAAATAGAACTAGTAGATATAACACATCAGCTAATTGCTTAAATATCGATAATCTGTAAATAAAGGTAAATTCGTTGCCTTGTGTGTCCAATAATACGGAACCTTTGTCAACCTTGAAACAAGAAGAGCGCGTAATCATTGTAGTTGCGTGATTATGAGAAATAAGATTTTAATCTATAGCTAGAACATGATATGGCGTGTTGCTATATTTAGGGTGCTAGAAAAGTAAAACACAAAATATTCATTTACACACTTTGCACGGCACACTTCCCTCACTTCAGATATACGTTCGATACAAGGGAAAGCAAGGCTCTTGCCCTTAAATAGTTGTATTTCCGCCTTTGTAAAGGGTAGTGACCCCCTTGGTTATTGCTCAAACAACTATTGCATGCGTATTTAATGTTTCTTTTTTTCTGATTGTTTCGTTCAAATTGATATTGTTACAGGAACATCTGTACACACGCAAATGGGTATGGGGTTGTTGGGATTGAAATGTCGGATAGAAAGTCTTCAAATGTCTATAATCGTATAAAAATTTACACATATTGTAAAAGTTGTTTTGATTTGCATGAGCACAATCTCGTTATCGATTTGCCAAAGCCTTGATCTCATGTGAAGAAAAACTTCATCAGTCTCAAGTAAGCTTAATTCAAACTTGCTTCAAGCTGCTTTTGATAAGTGTAAAAGCTTACATCAAGCTTGTCATAGTAAGTGTGCAAGCTTAAGTTAAGCTTGTATCATGCTTACTAATTAGCACCTAACAAAATTGCTGGAAGCTTGTCATATCAAGTCAACTTAATTTACTCAATTTCAAACTTGAATCAAACTTGTTACTGCTATATAAGTGAAACTCTAGCTCGTCATAAGCTTAAATGCTATGTGGGAGTGCTTCAAGAATCCACCAACTTTCGGAGCCACTGTTGCTACAGGCTTTATTAGTCTTCACCTCTCAGTTTTCTCTTCATAAACGCTTCAGCTCAGTTACATATAGCGGCTGAACGGGCTCAGCAACTCTTTATAGAACTTTGTAAGAAACGAACTACGGGTGAAATACGATTGGCTCCACGAAGTCAAATTTACCAATCGTATGACGGTTCCTTCATCCCTGCTTCGAGCGCCAGAAGCAGTTACAGGACTTTTCCGAACGGTAGTAGTCTCAAAACTACTACAAAAGGTTGATGGCAGGAGATCCATCACAAGAAATCCGGAAACGTGGTCTGACAGCTTCCTCTGGCGGCGAGAATATGCTCGGCGATCCCCCGTTGATAGCAACAGGCGACGACTATCAAAAGCCAGAAACGCCGGTGACTCCTTGGGAGATGATCCTGGGCTACTGAAGTCTCCCGTTGGAAGCAGTGGTCGTTTATCTCTGATCTTGCCACGATCTTCAGTCGGTGGTTCAAGCCGTCCGCTGCTCGTCGTACGCAGTTTCCTCCAAATAAGAAATGAGTTCCCTCGCTAACTTCTTCAAAGAACAAGAGATTCCTGTGCCAATGGACAATCTCTCGCCAAGAGTTGACTGATCTCTCGAATTACCAAGGGGCAACCTCTCGCGTCCACCAAGAGTGCGTTACGCTCTCGAATTAAACAAGAGAATATAGCCCTCTCGTATTCAACAAGAGATCTTCACTCACGTATTTCCAAGAGGCGGGGTGTACCTCAAGATACCAAGAGGCTGCCTCTCTCATTTACCAAGAGACTAGCAAAACCTCTCGCTGTGGGAGAAGGTGGAACATCTATTGAAATTTAGTTGCTGGTGCACGTATATTTGTGTTTTGTACGTTGATCTACAGGTTATGCTGACTAGTACAATAAACTATAGTAAACACTGGAATTCAAAACTTAATTACTCATATACTGTATAGAAAATTATAATGATTTTAATGTTATTTTATGTTTGAAATGATTTTATATCGTTCAGCAAACTATTAGAAAGTTATCCCTAGAAAGTAGGAAAGAAATAAAGTTTCGAGGCTGGGAATTTCCACCTTTCCATAAATGACGAATTTGGTACACTGCAAAAATTGACTGTGTTCATTAAACATTTTTCGGTGTCTCTAGGAGACCACCACTTTTTTGTTAACGATAAATGATGAATGTTAATGATTAATGAAAATACACAGCCATAAATTAATTATATTTTAACTTAAGAAAAT
>JAGDQP010031060.1:3265-22174 GCA_022664845.1 Lepisma saccharinum | reverse complement strand
GACATACACTTCTGCAGTCAAAGGATATGAGTTTTCGGCGTCACAACACCAGTATATTTTTATACCATATTTCCCTGGCTTGGTGGGAATGTACTCTTTAATTTTACACCGTCCGCGAAATGCTACCAACTGTTCATCAACGGTCAGGTCACTTCCAGGCTTGTAAAACTTTGCCAGATTATCCAGAAACATTTTCCAGAAATCGCTGCAGACAGCCAGTTTGTCAGCCTCTAGTCTCTGTTCTCTTGTGACTTCATTGTCGAAACGACAGAAACGAAGCAAATGATGGAATCGTTCCATTGACATTTTAGCACGAAATACTGGCCTCCCACTGTCCATTGACCACATTTCTCCAACGCTTTCATTCGCCGATTTGTAAACTCCACCAAGTAACAATATTCCAATAAAAGCATATATTTCTGTTTCATCTGTTTCAGCCCATGTCTTTTGAGTTGCAGGATGGGATATATTCCACTTTGCTATCACTTGTTTAGCCCTTCTATTTGTCTCTCGAACAATAAGATTGACCATGTCTGGTGTTATGAGCAGCTTCAGTGCGCCACATTTATCAGAAACATTCTTAGCATCACCTACTAATCCTCTTGTTTGTCGCAAAATATTATGGGCTGCAGTTTGTGTTGAACGAGGTTCTTTTGTAGTCCATTTATGGTACTGATTCAAAAATTCAAAAATATGAGCTTGATTTAAAATATTATCGTGTCTAGCCCGTTTACCACTATTACATGGTTGGTCGAGAGAAGAGTCACTATCACATACACTACCACTATCAGATTCACTATCAGGCTCATAATGCAATTCTTCAGTTTCATCCCCTACACCCTCTTCATATTCTGAAGATTCGTCGCAACTCCCAAAATCTATATCATCATCAATGTCGCTTTCATCCAATACACGTTTAACTTCTTCCATTGGAACACCCTTTCGTCGTGACATTTTGCAGCGAAAAACAAAGCACACAGATAATTGTTGTTGTTCTTGTGGTTCTTCTTCTTTTTGTGCTTCTTTCATCAAATTCAAGTGCAGTTATTTAAAAATAAAAACGAAATCACTTCAAGAACACTGCAGAAGAGGCCTTCACTGCTTCGCAAACAGGTACAAACACAGTCAAGGAAGTGGCACGAAATGCTAAAATTATTTGTACCTAGATTGACCTTCTTAATGCTAATAAAATAAAGAAGATGGCGCCGGATGTTGAAATCATGTGTACCTAGAGTACCCTGCCACCTGTTGACAAACTAAAGAAGTTTGTAAATATTCAAAACGTGCATAAAACAATTTATACAAAGGAAATTATATATTAAATATACCTGGGGTCCGGACGGACCCCAGGTCATAGAAATATGACATCGAAATTTTAAGGTAAAATTCACAACGCTCGGTTGATCTGTATACAATGAAAAACTTGTAACGAATTACAAATATTACGATTTGAGATGTCACTGAGTATGAACACCCGGAATAGGATATGCACAAATTGACAGCCACGCAAAAGTGCCTGGGGTCCGTGCGGACCCCAGGTCATAATGATAGGGTTAAAAAAGAAGTGGATATCCGAGATCCGGATCTCGAAATCCGTAACTTTAGGTTTCGGATATCCGGTCCAATGGATTCGTTCGATTTCGGTCGCAGATTCAAAGAACCATACTGCACTATCAATAACTGTTACTCATTTCTTAGTTGATAGGAACATTTTTAACTTCCTTTATTTTTTCCCCCTGAAATACACGTTTTATTTCTCAAAGTAAATGAATCTAGGAAAGAATATATATTTTTTTTTACATTCCTGCATGCTTAAAAGGTGGCGGGAAGACATATTTTTGTTCTTTCCTTTTAACAATGCAATGTTTATTGCGTAGTGACTGATAACCACTTCACAAGGCAAACGGGTAGGAACAGGCGTAAATACAGTTGGTTGCTGATGGGGAGGGTGGGGTTAGAAGAGACAAGAAGATGCTGTCGATTATTTGTTTTCCTTTTGTCACTCCAATGTATATTTATTTGTGACCGAATATTTTATGATTGGTTTCAAAAGCACCAGTATTGCAATCTATCTACAAGACAGGAATTTCTCCTCTCTCTCTGATCCTGCTTTCTCTCTCTCCCCTCTCAACACTCCAAAACAAAGAGTAATAAAAAGCTGAAAGAAGACATCGTTTGATAGCCGAAAAAAATTGGCCCAAAATACGAAAGACACGATGATGTGTCCATGCCCCAGATATCCGAGATTCGCATATCCTAACTGGATACTCGAAACCCAAAGATTAGAAAAAAAAAAAAAAAAACACGCAGTGAAATATGAATTTTATTCAAGAAAAAGAAACGGCAACTCCTATAAGATAGATTAACAGCCTATCATATGTAAATGCTGTGTCACATAATATAGATATAGAAGAAGTTACAGTCATACGGGAAACAGTTTAGACACTAACAGTCATATGTCAGTGTGTTTATTTTCTACTACAATAGCGCCTTATCTACGAATCAGTGATTTTGAAGTGTTATTTTAGGTTCACATATTTTGAACCGTACAGTTTATATTGGAGTAAAAATGTATGTCTATATTACAACACGTGCTCCATCTTGGATTCAGATTGTGATTGGCTCAATGATTATGATTTGTACATTCAAATTCAGAGAAACTGCGCTATTTCTACGCTTTCTAAGTTTAATCAGATAAATAATAACTAACGCGGTATCACAAAATTGATTTACCGTTGAGATAATGTTTAAGTGTCAGAGTTTTCGACGATTTATTCAACCAAATTTAGTTAAATCAACGTTTCAGTGTAGATAAAACGTCCAAAAAGCGACCATTGGACAGGGTATGTCTTAACGCTACGTTAACGTGTTGCCATATTACCAAATTGTGCAAATTTTGGGCCTGATTATTGTCTATTGGTCATTTTTTTTTTTTATAAGTGCGAGTGTGCATTGTTTCACAAAGTTTTGGTGTAAATTGAAGCAGTGACAGAGATATAGATTCGCAAATTTTTAAAGTCTAATAAAGACATCTTATATCCTTTTCTTTCTGATCTTTGATACGTTACACCTGTATGAGTTGATATATGTGAATCTGATTGTATTTCTCTGGATATATATACCATTATTTACATATACCAACTGGGCTTCAGGCTGTCTTAAGCCTGTATAACGTATGAGGGAGTATCTAAAGCTATCTATATGAAAGGAGGTAGTCGACCTCATAAAGAGGGCTGTCGGGAACCAACTAAAAACAGTCATCGGTATAGGGAAGAGGGTTCTGATTAAATGATAATGCTTTATTTATGGAACATGATTTTTAAAAATGTTCTTTATTTTCCTGCTCACCTATACATGCGAGTCAGGAGGGAGGGCTCAGGCCGAAGTCCGAGGTAGAAGTGTCTGATTACCTACATGCAATTGCTTATATAAAAATGTTTGAGAGCACAAAAGCTTCGGCTGCAATAATATAATTTATGATTACATATCAGTGCGCCTGGCACTATTTTCTGTCATATAGTTTTATGTGGTAAATATTATCCAGGTATTTTAAATATTCTTGAGTTTGAATTGAATTTATTTTATGGTTTTTAGGCATCTAAGGATCAGACCGGGATAGGCGAGGAATAAAGAATGTGGGAAGCTGTCGTCCAGGGCCTAAGTTTAAGGTGCCATTCCGGCATTTCCCTGGTGTGACATAGGAAAAACCCTGAAAAACCTCAGTCAGGATGGTCGGCCGCTGTGATTGAATCCATGACCTCCCGAATGCTATGCCAACGCACTAACACTGAGCTACGGCAGCTCGGAAAATATACTAAAATGTTCGTATTTCTTCTGAACATAATTTAGCTTTGCGTTTTAATCTGTACTGTCACATTGACAAAAATAATTCTGACCTAGACATACTACTGCAAAATTATATCAATTGTAAATACCGAAATAACACAAATCTTTAATTATTCTTTTAAAAGCGAGGAAGCAACAAATCCAATAAGCCAACTTCTAAATGTTGGTCCGCACCCACAAGAGGAAAGTGTCTTTACAGCTCTGGAACTACAAGAGAAGGACCACCAAAATTTGTGAGCAACAAGGAAATTGGGGAAAGTGAAAGCTTTTATTGTGCAATATTGTGAGCTTCAAGAAGGTGCAAACAAGCATATAATCCCTTCCACCCATTAAAGTATAGTATCTGAAACAGATTTACTTTAAATTTATGTTTTCGTTTCAAGACTTGTAAAAGCAAGCTTAAAGTTTCTTTGTACACAAAATTTCCACTCAAATTCAAATATTTCCTTTTGGTTGATTTCCTATTTATTGCTTGTCTTTTAAGAGTATGGGAACTGAATGTTGGTGAGGTCCAATTCCAATTAGGCCTAAAATGGCGTCAATTGATCTTATCTACAACAAATTTGCTGGCGCCAACTGACTGACACCTGTACAGAAAAGATAGAATCTGTTTAACTTTCAGTGTTTTTTGAAGGCAGTTTATATTTTTTTTTGAAAAGTTATTTTATTTAGATAAATTTAATGTAAGCTCAGATCCATAGAATGTGGCCAATGGGTCAGCCTGAGCGACAGATGCTTACAGCCTATAAATACAATTATAATTCACACGGCCGACGGAAAACTTGAAACTGTACATACTATAATAGCAACACTAAAAAAAATATGCTGATTTAAAATATAATAAAATAAAATAATAGCTGAGCAAAGCAAATACGTTTTATTTAAAAGATGAAAATGCGTAACAGTTTCACCAACTAACTAACAACTTGGCTTCATCAGACAAACCTACAGATTTAAAACAAATTATTCACAGTCCGTTTGTGAGGTCAGGTCTGGTCAATATTGTCGTGTGTAAAGCTTTGAAGAAATTTTCCAATATTCCATTTTTTTTTTACAAATACAAGTGTACGTATAATGCAGGCTTTTAAATGTACTAGCGATATATTTGAAAAAAGTATACTCTTAGTACACTTACACCTGCGCTAGTACAAAATATACCACTGGTATGATTTTCCCACATACGGACTATGAGGTTGACATGAAGCAGGGTTAAAAAAATAACAATTTTTTATTTTTTTAAATTTAAATCGTTTTTTTTAAAATTTAAATCAATATTTCTTTGTTTTAAATAACTTGAGACACTGTGAAAGCTACTAAGTTGGTTTTTAATTTTCAAATACCTTAACCAGTACAAAATAAAATTCACAAATATTGCTGCGTTCGCTACGGAAGATAGCCATGGAAAATAGTCAATTACACAAACTTGTAATAATTTTAAAAAGGAAGGAAGATATAGCATTACTTATATTCTATTGTGCAAAGAAAAGTTAACACGAAGGGAACTTCTACGATATTTTCGTCGATACATGATAAATTAAGTGGTTTGAGACGGGTTTACTCCGTAATTAAGCTCGAAAAAAGAAACAATTTACAATGTCTGTACGTATCAGCTTTCCTTCTGAAAGGACGTCTTTGTCTTCCTTTCTTCCGAAGCAACTCCAATTTTATAATCGCAATTGCTTCTTTTTCTCCACGCTAAATCTTCCTAACGAAATATTCTAGGATATAGATTTACTAAGACCAAGATAAATATTAGTTCATTTCACTTAAGAGTTTTGAGCCCTCCAAATTGTACTATCAATTTGGGAACACCCTATGGCAATATTTCGTAAAGTATGAGAGCTATTTTGGCGCCGTGGGCGCTCAGTGGTAGCGCGCTCATCTCCGGTCCGTGGTATCCCCAATTCGATCCCGTGCTATGTGGGCTTTGTGGTGAACAAATACCACGTTCGCTGGTTTTCTTAAGATTCTCTCGTTTCCTCCCATTATCATCCATTCGATTTGATCCAAAGTTTCCTAAAAGCCTTAGATAAAATTCCATTCAATGAGAGCTGTTTAATGCTGTCAAATCAATAGTGGATACGCACCTTTGTATTTTCATCCTTCAGCATACACATAGGTAAGTAAAGTAAACTTTATACTTCCATTCAATATAAATTGCTTTTGAGAAATTTGTGAAAAAAAAAATCAAAAATAATTTGATACAAATACACAAAGTAGGTAATATTACGGAACAGCAATTTTGGTTTTGTAAACAAAGATTGGATTTTCTGTTTTGTGTGTGTTCGTTTTCATATGTATTACAAAAAATAAACACATTTGTAATACAAATTGTAAACTTATAATATGAATTGGTTGCCATGTTCTTTTCTAAAACTTCGCGTGTAATTTAAAATGAACGATTCAAATAGTTTGTCAAAATTCTACATCGATTACTTTGGTTTTGGTTTATATAATAAGAGCTTATCATCACATATGGACGGTAAATTTCAAGCTTACATATGATTGAAACTACAAATACTGTACTTTATTTCTACTCCTTACTCCTCCTTTTAATATATATCTATCTATATATAATAATAATACACAGCCATATTCAATCCACTACTGGATGAGGCATCTCCCTTAGGTGGTCTACTGCTCCCACGCTGACCAGACGTGTTGGGAGAGGAGAGCCGAAGCCCTCAACTGTGATCGCTACCTCTTTATTCAGGTAACTCCCCAATTGGCCTCACGACGCTGGGTAGACGCCGCACAGGTAACACCATCTGGAGTGCTGAAACGGTCATTCATCCAAACACTGACGAGACCCAGAGCTGCTTAAGGAGCTGCTTGACTTCGGTGATCTTACGGGAACCAGTATACCAGTTCGGCTAGGGCGTTGCCCATATATATATATAAAATATTTAAATTATTGATTCTTGTAAAAAAAAAATATATGATTTAAATCAATGAACCTTGCTATCTAGCCGACAAGGTAGCCGCTTACTCTAATGCATTTGGTCAGCGACTCGATAGCCGTGGTTTCGAATCCCGCCTAGAGCATGGATGTTTGTAGATTTTAACTAGGCGTATAGTACGAATAGGGACGAGCCGAAGTTACTAGACTAGACCATACAAAATAAAGTTAAAGAAAATTAAAAAGAGCAAAAAAACTATGCAATCAGGGGGACCCTTGGTGCTGCAATTGTTAATTGTAGAATCGTTGGCCTAACTATTTATGTTAAACTGTACCCTAGTTAATTAATACAACTTTTTAGTTGTATTATATAATACAACTTTTTAAATATGTAGAAACTCGTTAGTTAACACATCTCCACTTATCAATCATTCTAGTAAACCTGCGAGATGACCATTTAATGCTGATATTAATGGAATGATCTAATTATTAAAATCTTTTATAAGGTACAATAATTTTTGGACACAAATTTGAAAGAAAAAGGACAGGGAAATAAAAAATAATATTTTTTTATGCTTGAGGTTGGCAATGCTGCTGTATATTCTTTTTATCTTTGTGCTCCATCTCTTCTGCCTATTTTTTTTCGAATTTTCTGTATGTGGTTCATTCCATTGCACGTGATGACACTTCTTTAGTGCTGTTTTCGTTGTAGACCTGCGACAAGTTCACCTTGGCTGTTTCTTTTTCTTCTTCTTCTTTTCAGATTGTGAAGGGAATAACATAACGGAACGAACATTGGTGGTTCGGTTGTTTAACGTTTAGTCCCTTATGCTCTAAGATCCGGGTTCATTTCCAGGTCAATTATCTTCAGGTAGTGATTTGCCTATGAAGAATTTCTTCTCTTCTGCTCTTCGGGAAAATAAAATGCTACTTTATTGTAACGGTAGACGGAATTGAACATTAAAAACAAGCAAGTCCATTGCTATTTATTGTAGTTTTTATTCGTTTAATCTATATCATAATTACTCTGTATTTCCTGTCTAATAGAACTGTTAGTAGTGAGAAGGGGTGTCTAGGGGAGCAAGTGTAGATATTGTCCTGTAATTTTGATTGAAGTGCTGAGTTCGTAACATTAGATAGTGAAGTGTCTGATTTTTAATTTTTGTGTTATGGTCTGAACTCTGGCTACTTTAAGTCCAAATCCGTTATGTCTGAAAGATGTCGTCCCTAGGTGACCACTCTTCCCTTGACAGCGATGAGGAACGTAATGGTCAGGGCCTTAGATCAGGTACCATCCCGGAATTCGCCAGGTGAACTCGAACCTGCGTGCTTCTCCATTCCGATTTTAAAGACCGCGACGTTATCGACTGAACCACGGGAGCTGAATCGTAGGTGCTTTGATCAAGGTTGGAGCATACTCGACTTGTTCATTTTCGCTTCTCAGTACTACAGAAACTACGTTGATCAAAACAGCAAAGGTATTAGTACTTAAAAAAAAAAACTCTATTATATTTTGTGCATTTGCCCATTTTATTAAAGTATGTTTGTTTACAGTATGTCTATGTACACTCAGATTCATAGAAAATTGCCGAAGTCGTCACATGAACCTTATCGCGAATTGACCACAAAATAAACATAGTAACGAAACTTTTTTGTCCATACTATCATAACGTTCTTCTAGTGCCATTTGATGTATTAGATTGTCTTCTGTGGAATATGGTCTCGTGACACTGTGCTGCAGAATGAAATTTTACAGCAGACGGATCTACACAGAAGATGTCGCTAATATCAAAGTTATATCATAAACGGTGATGTTACAATCCTTATTATTCTGTGGACAAACGTTGAAAGGTCCGCACCCTGGCTCACGTAACGACATAGCGGGAGGCTACACGCGGATGCAGGAAAGCGATTTAGCTGGGTCTCGACTTTGTATCTGAACCGCGAGACAGTGGCGGTGGGTGCTCCCGCTGCGCAACACACACTTTCTCAAGTTATTTAATTTTTAATTTAATCACTCTAAAATATAGAATATGTAATAATATTCTAACCCTCGGAGTTAAAAAAAAAGCCATAGTTTCCTTTTAGGAAGAGAAAAAAAAATACTTCACAAGTTCAGAGTTTAATCTTGGTGTAATTCATGCTTACCTCCTCTAACGCCTATCTCGCTACATAGCCTTCCCCTCCACTGGATGTTGGACTGACATTTCTAAAATACAATTAGTACAGGACTTGAGCAGTTGCAAGGCAAAGGTAAGCCCAACGCTTCTACTCATTCCTCCTCTCCTTAGCGTTGCATTGCTTCCACAATGTGGCATTTGTGCGCTGCGTAAACAACAAGACCTTCTGCCTCCCCTTCATTTACTCGTTGTTTCTCGCTCTCTCACTGTCTGTGTGTGTGTGTGTTAGAGAGAGAGAGAGAGAGGGAGAGGGAGAGAAAGAAAGAGAGAGAGTTAGAGACAGAGAGAGTGTGTATGTGTATGTGTATGTGAGCGATATATACATATATATAAATATATATATAATAAATCACAGCCATATTCAATCCACTACTGGATGAGGCCTCTCCCCGAAGGGAGGAGTTGGTCTACTGCTCCCACGCTGACCAGACGGGTTGGGAGAAGAGGGTCGAAGCTCTCACTGTGATCGCCACTGTCTTTTATTCACAGCAGCTCCCCAATCGTCCTTACGATGCTAGGTCAACACCGAAATTTTTGAGCCCCCCACTGGGAATCGAACCCGGGACCGCTCGCACTGAAGTCGAGCGCGCTACCGACTAGGCTACGCAGGAGCTCATATATATATTTTATGTATGTATGTATGTGTGTTTGAGCGTGTATATTTTCCTTCATGCTTTCAACAGCGGTGTTACCACAAGTGCTAAATCTCGCGCTGGACTTTCTGGATGTTGAAGTGACTCATTAGAGTCGGAAGATAGACGCTAGAGCAAATATTTAAACTCGTATGCCCACCGTCCGTCTAATCCAATGTGGAACAAATTTTCAGTTCTAACTCAAGTTTACACGGTTCTTATCGCTGTGCGACCCGTTTTTTATTTAAATTTAAAATCCTGAGTTATTCGTATAATAGTATACCGTACTTTGTACGTAATAGAAAATACAGGAAATAATATTTACGTTTTTGCAAGAAATAAGACATGAATAAACAATGGCAACACAGCGATATCAAGCGTAAAAAGCTGAGTCAGTACTGAAAATTTGGTCCATATTGGTTTAGACCGGAAGTGGACAAACGAGATTAAGTGTCCTCTCTTTTCCTATTTTCATATATTCATGAAATTTTTGGCAGCATCAGCAGTCAGTCCAGTATCGATTTTAGACGGAGGTCATTGCGGGAGACTCATGTTACTTTAATTGCGAAATAATAATTTTAAAGCATTGTATCCTCCTATTTCAAATGTTGTGTATATACAGTGTTACGCTCATCAAGTGAATCTATTTATGAGGAAAGCTGCTTTTGTAAATAGAAATGTAATATATTTTTTTCAAATTTGGAAGGCATGTGTACTTCTTTCCTCCTAGTCTCCACTCCACTCCCCCTCTCATTTTAAATATTTTTCTAAATATTAAAAAAAAAAAACTAATAGCACTATCAAAAATGTAAGTTCATAGCGCATTAGAGTTTACAAATTAGCGTGAAATACAATGGACTGCGATCTCGAAATCTTCATGAGTGATACGGTTTCAAAGATTATGATGTCATTATTTAATTGGAGTCTCAGTACTCATCAATCGACAAGATTCCGAAATCGTTGTCCATTGTATTTCAGGGTAATTTGTAAGCTCTAGTGCGCTTTGGAATTACATTTTTGATAGTGCTATTAGATTTATAAATATTTTGAAAAATGTTGGAGCGAGGAGCTCTCTTTTGGGAACTTCCTGTCCAGAAGCGTAAGTACTGTCTTTGAGCATCAAGAGGATATTATTCAATGCTTGAATAAGATAGTGAAGATGGAGGAACAGAACAATTCAAACGCAATCCATCGCCCTGAAGTACTCGAGAAAACACTTATGAGCAGCCATTTTAATTTCTTGTTTTCTTTTCTATTTTTCTTTTTTTTTTTTAGTAAAATAATGCTTTATGTGGAAATTTTGTTTAATCAACTTCAAAATCGAGAAATTCACCCTTTCTTGGCACAAAAGGCCATTTTCCACTTTGAATCAACACTGTAAAAAGTGGAAACACGAAATGGATGAAAGTTACTCCGCTTTATGGAGAAACAAAAGTCGAAAATTAGCGATTTGTTGAATTTACTCTTAAATGTGGATATAATGTAAGCCCTTTAGTGGGAAGATTAGTAACCTTAACTCCATTTTAAAGTTTAACATTTTCTTTGTAATAACTTAACGTTAACTGAAAATGGGTTGAAACTGGCCAAAGTGATTTGTTGGTTAATGTTCAACTTATTTTACTCTTAAAATTCGGTCACTTTCTGATCGAAGTGTAAGCTAAACTTGCAATTTTGAGGTTACGTAGTTTAGTTCTGCTGATGAAGTTGAAGCCTTGGTTGGATATTCTATAATAAAATAACAAGAGTAACGTTACTTGCTTGTCACTGAACGTCCCGCTATTTTGAGTGTCTATATTGCTTTTACCCTGTAAACGGTAAACAGTTCACTGGTAGACCGAGGACGGCAAGGATTGCATTGGCGAAAACATAAATTAATTTAGGTATAAATCTTTACACTGTAGCAAACGTATCTCTCTCTTTACACTGTAGCAAACGTTACCTTTTCTTCTTTTCTACTTTCTGCTTCAATATACTCTGCTTCAATGAAATACATTGGAAAAGTCATATATATACGCATTTTGTAATTTTACAGAAAGTAAAACGTTCAACCGAAAACTGGCTGAATGTAAGTTAGCCCAAAAATGGAGGCAGCTCCATTTTTTTGGTGAACATTGTGTCTCCTATTTTTACAGTGAAATATTAGACATATTACAGAACAGTTTGGTGGTTCGAGTGAAAATACAAACTCGGTATCAAAAAGGAGAAAGGGTGAAAGAATGGAATGAGTAAGGGAAGCAAATGAAGTATGCGATGTGATTACTTGCGAAGCAAAATCCCCTTTACATTCGCATGGCACGTTATGGCAGCCGCATTGTTTACTCCAGAGAAATTTCCGAGTTATTTTTGGAATTTTCCAAAATAAACTGTGGAGAAATTATGTTCAATTTACACATTTCTTGACAAAGTAAATCTCTCTCTTCACGAACTGTCTTCAATCAACTCGTCAGAACTTCGATCAATGTCAGAAGCTGTGGGTTTGTTCGACTTTATTGTTCAAAATAGCTTGGAGAAAACATTTAGTGAATTTTTAAAACTAATATTAACAATACCAATAACAGTGACACAAATTTCTAGTCACGAAAAATTGTGACAAACTATCAAATTCTATTTTCAATATTATAGCTACGACATTTTTCTCAAACATGTTCTTAAATCAATTAAACTAATTGATTGAACGTCCCTTTGTTTGAAAATCTGGTCACTTCTTCTTTTGTGTCTACGTTACATAACTACACTCTACGTTGATTGTTTGGGACTGATTAGCTACCCAATTCTCTCTCACATAGTGAAAGTCCAGGCCCGCAGCCAGGTGTGTGTGTGTGTGTGGGGGGGTAGGCCCCTGTAAATTTTCCTTGCCCCAACGTATATAATTAATTTTCTGTAACTTTCGTAAGCCCAAACCTTTCGTTAATTTTTCTTGACCCCCTTTGTGGCTGGCGGCAAGTCTGAGTGCAACACCCAGTGGAGACAACCACTTTCCGCCGCTGCCGCGAGATCGTATTAGTAATTTGCAACTGGTGTTGAAGTTTCTCACGACTTTTTGAAACGCATGCTCCGGGCTGTTTTACGTGTCTTTCACCAAAACTTGATAAAAAAAAAAAAAAAAAAAAAAAGATGCCTGGCTATTGTCAAAGAACGTGGATCGGAATTTCTCAACGGTGGGTGCCACCCCACAAATCCTTGAGGACAACTTTTAGGATGGTTAAAACTTTGCCAAACTCTATTAACACCATCGAAGTTAGAATTTAGTCATTCCCAAACTGAAAATTTTCGCAGTATCCCTGCCTATGAAGTATCGAGATTTCAACTTCAATAAGAACACTGCACCGTTGGAAGAGGAACAAGGGAAATAAATAAATATGGAACAGCTTGTTCACATGTTCTTGGTTCTGTGCTCGCCTCTCATCTGGCCAAGGTATTTACTGCTCTTGTACCCTGCAAATCATCTGTTATTGGTTTTATCATTCTCCCACTTCATTTGGTAAGGTTTATTTTGTTGCCGATAAGGTAAACTCAGCAGTAATGGGCAGCGTACCAGTAATGGACACTTGAAGAGAAATGTTGTAAAATAAGATATCCTTAACGGCGGGAAACATTTCATCTACGTGGGAAAATTTAATATGGCACTCGTCATTGGTCACTGATACCACTCGTTATTGACTCGTCATTGGTTTCCTCTATTATCCAGTTAGTTCTCTGGTCGCATCTATTTTTCAGCAAGAGCTTTTGGTTTTACATTCTTTTATTTAGCTCAAAATGGTTCGTGGTGTCCTCAAATCTTGCAACGTCAATTTAACTCATTTCTCGACGTCATAGCATAATGAAATTTTACACAGCAACATAAGTCGGATGATACAATATTTCATTGTTACTGTCATATATTTCTATATATTTTTAAAGCATATTTTAATATATATATTTTTTTAATATGGATTTCTTTATCCTAAAATAAATACTACCCTGTAACTAGCCTGAGTTTGACTGGTTGCAGAACACTTTAGGATTTGGTTCACAAAACATTTAGCTTGAGAAAAACATTGAAATAACTCGAAAAATTATTTTGGAAAGCTTTATAAAGATATACCTTTCTTAAACAATTCATACTAAAAAAAATGATTTTGTTTATGCATGACTAAAAAGAAAAGCATGAGGCGTGCCAATTCAAGAATTTATAAAGTGACTGTATATGAGAGCATGCTCTATGCTTTTTTTTTATTCATACATAAACAACATTATTTTTAATTTTTAGTATAAATTGTTTAAGAAAAGTATGTCTTTAAAAAATTGTTATAATTATTATTTTATTCATGAAATTACAATAACGATTATTTTTGTTTTTCTGCACTATTAAGTATTACGAAATATCTTTGTTTCCAGCATATAAATGGCCACAACAATTATAATTTAGATCTGTTATACAAAGCAGGGGTGTCCATTACCGGTACAGCAAAGTCAGTTTTATCCAGTTTTGGACACTAATTCTTCATTATTGGGTTGAAATAAAAATCCTTGATTGATTCAGTTGGTGTTAATGTCCTAAGCAAGATGGTAAGCTTTTAAGGTCGAGACTTATACTTTTTAGTGAAGTAGGTTCCGAACCACTCTGGACAACATCCCTCAGCAGAAATTCAACCCATGACCACCCACGCAGAAAGTGAGCGCGTTAAACTCCCTGCCACTCCGGGGGGTGAAACCGTAATTCTGTTAGTTGTTTTCTTTCCTTTTTTATTATTTATTTTTGGTAGGAGACAATATTTACTCTTCATGACCATAAGTTTGTCAAAAGAAAATTTGGTCCCATTTTTTTTCAATGATGGACGCGGGATGCCCATTAAGAAATGATTTATTTTAGTATTGGATACTATTTTTTGGACACAATAATTCAGAATTAGCATTTTTATGGTCACAAGGAATGGGATCAGGATGGGATGGGGTTGGGAAAAGGAACTGAGAACGAGTAGGATAGGTACCATCAGGGCATTTGTTTGGTACAACTGAGGATAAAGAACTGCTAAAAACTCACAGTAGGGACGGTCGACCACTGGTTTCGAACCCAGAATCTCCGGAATGATTACTCAATGGAATTCGATGAAACAATCAGACAATCGAAGAACAGCGTTAAACAAATATTCGAAACAGTAACAACGATTATTTAAAATATTTTGAGTTAAACAATATATCCATTATAGTTCATGTGCAAGAAGCCAAAAAACTATGTTTTGGTATAAAATGGGAGGACCAGATGGAACCTTCAGCACTTGTACACTGGCATGTATAGAGCACGAAAAAACGTGATGGACTTTCCAAAAATGTAGCTAACCAAGATGGCAGCCATTCAAAATGGTGGCTATCACCAATTTTCAATGTAACATATATCAGCATCACATTACCAGATTTCAATGGTTCCTTTTTGAACGAAAGATCATTTCTTTGACTTCAATTTTAATTATGAGCAATATTTTCATAAATATAATAGTTTTTCAGTAAAATTTAAAAATATGAATTTTAACAAAAATCATTTTTATTTAATATTTGACTGAGGCAGTGTTTAGGTTTAGATGAAAGTTTCTTTTCAAAAAAGAAGGAAAAACAAAATCATATTAATAATTTTTGCTTATTTAAATTTATGTTAGAAAACTACCATTTTTAGATAAATAAATGCTTTTTCAAAAGACATTGCTTTTATTTGAAGAAAAGAGCAATAATGCGGTAACCGATAATCTGAACCAGGGCAATTACTAGATATTTCTTGGTGCAGATACTCTGGCGATCAAATTGATGCATAGCTTTCCTTCGCTGTCCTTTCTCCATTCATGTCTTTCAGCCTCTGGTATAGGCCTACTTAAGAGTATTTTCCAAGTCTTCGTATGTAAATCCCTATCTGGAAATTTGCGCGTTCCAATGTATCCTTGCATGATGGTAGTTAGCAATTATCGACTTCACCCGCCTTTGGATGTAAATAATTTTATCGCAGGTCATTGACACTTCCAATTTTTATTTTCTTGGAAGACATGTCACACAAGTAAGCTTTCCAATTGTCTTGAATAACTCATCTGGAACAGTTCACTCCATTGCTAGCCTTCTGAATGTTGTGACATATTTTGTGCTGTTGCAGTAAACCTTTTATTCTTTCATTGTCCTGCAAATGCACTTACACTGTCACAATCTGGCCTTAATGGAACCTAATTACAGATTATGCTACTTCTTAATAAATTTCTGAGACACTTTGATCAAAATCAAGTACTTTCAGTTAGTTTCTAACACCTTTCACAATGTATTTACTTGTCTTAACCTGTTTGTACAGTACAACAGAAAAACAAACTGTTTATTAGTAGTGATTTCTTAGGTCCAAATTATCGGATATTATTGCCCTTTTCTCAAATAAAAGTATATATCTGAAGTAGCATCTTTTGAATTCGAATTTAATTTTGACTTTTAGGCAACTTTGGCTCAGGCCCAATGGATGATGAGATGAATTGACGAAAAAAAAGAAACTGGAAGGAAACGGGAGAACCCCGAGAAAAGCCACACACACGATGTTTGTCCACCACAAAGTACATATAGCATGAGCAGGGGTCAAACCGACCACGCCTAGCATCAAGAGTGAGTGCTAAAAGATTGACCCACCGCGGATATTTTATGTAAGGACATAGGTTTTTCTAAAACCAATCGTTTCTTAGTAAAATATCAACATATTTCAGGCTAAAATGAAACATTTTAATGAAAAGCTATTAGATTTATGAAAATATTGCTCATAAATAAAATTGTAGCCAAAGAAATGATATTTCATAAAAAAGGAATGATCGAAATCTGATAATTCAGAGCCGGGATATGTTGATTTTAATAAATAGCGTCGACCACCATTTTGAATGGCCGCTATGTCTATCACGTATTTTCGTGCTCTATACACGTCAGTGCACAAATTTCATCTTGTCCCCCCCCCCCCATTTTATACCAACAACTTGTCTTGCACAAGGACTATTACTGGGCGTCCATTACTGGAAGATCTTGGTTCCGTGTCCATCACTGGTACAAAAGCAATGTTGGACAAAAAACGGTACACTCAAAAAGTGTATGCTAATGAAAGTAATGGGTAGAAATCACTACAAGAAAGCATGGAGAACATGCAACATTCTTAGAAATATTATAAAGCCCAGCCAAACCTTTAAAACGTCATTCCAGTGTCTTCCGAGTGGTATTATAGACTCCGTCCAGTACACTTCACATTGTGCTCGTGTTTTCAAAGTTGAAATTAGTCGTTTTCTACTGAATAGTGTTTTAACATCTAAAAACTTTACATCAGATCAGAACATTCACTAGTTTTAACGAACTTGTTAGAAACTACGAACTTTAGCCAATATGTGTTTCGTAGAAGAAAAAGAAGAAAAGTGAAAGCGCATAGACAGTATTAAGGAACATTTACATCTTTAATTGTGTAGTGAAGAAAGATACTTCTACTGTAAATAAAACCAAGGTACGTGTATCTCAGGGCATGATTCTCAGATATAGAAGTAGACAAACTTGCTCTAATTAGTCCAAGATCAGACCGACCTAGGTTAGATTCGTAGCTATGGAATTAGTTCCATTCAATTCAATAAAATAGTGAACTGTTAGTTCTTATTTCGTTGACTTATATTAGCATATTCTCCAATCAATCATAAGTATTTTAGGATTAGTTCGATATCATTTCTTCAAAGAAAAGTATGTATATTCCAGTGTATTCAATGTGTACAAATAGTGATTTTACAGTTGTCTGTTTTATAACTAATGCATTACGGTTCGCTACGCCTCCCCGTGATCTAAATACGGTTAGAAACAGTCAAGGAGATACAAAATATCTATTAACAAAGGGAAGGTTAAATATGGTGTAAAGCACTGCTAATATATATACAAACACACACACTTATCTCATGTCTTCCAATTTCTCTTCTTTTGAGGTGAGCGGGAAATAAAAAATTGCCCGAGTCGTAAGAGAGGGGCACGTGCCCGGGTGCCCTCACCTTGGCTACGGCACTGTGAACAGTTGTACTTGCTTTTAGTGTGTTCATCAAGTCAGATTGTGTTCCTCTCTGGAGAATGACATCCCCTGAATTTTCATTTTAAGTTCATTAGAATGCGAGTTGATAACAACTTCTTAATCTCACAAGTAAAGTACCCGAAGTGAGGACTCGATATGCTCATCAAGTGATACCTTAAATTGAAGCTAGTGACGAGTATAGTACACCTGTGAAATCCTAGCTGCAGAGCTCCAGAAATGAAAAGGTTATGGCGGGTCAAAGTTCAAATAGAAAGCGAATTGTATTGAAACAAGTCAACTATAGGCAGAACAAAAGTCAGAAGGACATGGTTTTGAATTGAAATGCGATTCATGTGAAGGAAAGAGGCACGTGCAAAGTACTACACATTGATACAATCAATATGTAAGTCGTCAATGAAGGCGTGTGATAAGCAGATACTTTGCTCACAATGAGCACACTTGACAAAAGAGATGTTCTCACATGAGGTCTTGTAACAGTCGTGACGTATATTAGAATCAAAACAATAATCCAATGAAGAAATCCAGGGCTCGGGCTCCTCATCCAGGTAGCCGCTTTTGTAAAACGCAAACCTGATCATGTTGCGAAATCGTGAGGCGCTGAATTGGAAGAGAGTGAAGGACTGCATTCGTAAAATGTTATCCCGATGCCAGAGATTAATTTCCGAGGAAGCGATAACTGTGTCAGTAATGAACCTGATAAATGATTTATATGGACGGAAGAAGTAAACATCAAGTGGTTGGATGCAGGGGTGGAATGGAGGGTATACGCGGGTACACGCCGTGTACCCACCTAATAGTATAAATCACAGCGTATACCCACCTCAGTGCATAAATATAAAGGAACGTGTTCCCAAATCCGGATTTTTATTGAGCAGCGTGTACCCCCCAAAAATCTTACCATTCCAGCCCTGGTTGGATGAAACCAGTGCAACCACCAGGAATTAAACGTTTGAACAGTGTTATATGATTAGGGCATAATTCATTTGATACGTTATCATTATTATTCGCACTCCATGAATCCAGCAAAAGCAAGACTTTATCACGATCGGCAGGCAGGGTATTCCAGAATACAGAATAAAACTCTTTTAAATCACTTTTGTTCATGTTTGCAGTCTTTCCTGGATGGGACACTATGTTATCGGGATCTTTTTGCTAATTTCCTTGAAATTGACCACTGGATTCGGATACAAGAACGTACATCGGACGCAATATTTCACCATCCATGGAAATAACCGGCATGATCATATATGAATGAGTAGTATCACTGACTGATCCAAATGCACCTCTTACAACCACCGTACCTTTAGTCCTATG
>JAGDQP010031059.1:0-22174 GCA_022664845.1 Lepisma saccharinum | reverse complement strand
ATATATATATATATATATATATATATATATATATTGTCCCACTAGAGGTACTGGACCTCCACTATGCATCCAATAAACTCTAATATTCAATCCTTTCCGGGAGAAAACCTGCCCTGAAAACCGAAATTGTCTCTAGTTCGACAACCACATTTGGATACCATTTTGACCAGTTCGATTACTTTTTAGATTTTTCATTCAGAGGACTAAAATTATCAAGCAGATGTTATTGGAAAGAATAGTTTTTGTTTGAATATCCTATAAAAAAACAGTCCACAGATATTACATTTTCCGTAAACATCTGCTAACACAAATTTTGGTATGCGCCGCAATACAAAAATTCCTGCCATTAATTAATCGGTTGGTATAAAAATAAAAGAATACCCGTTTTGAACTGTTCTTATATAAGGCATATAAGTACTTTTAAAAATAAACGTTGAATTATTTTGGAGAAACACGAAGTAAGATGCCATTTGGCATTTGTAAAGGTGCCCCTCTAAGTAAATACGAGGTCCCCCTCGAAAATTTGTCTGGTTACACCGTTGGATAATCAGCTCCAAAGGATCATCATATTGCTGATGCGCAATTTCCGATGTTATGAAAACATCTAATCCACAAGGTAATAGTAATTTGTGTTTCTTCTGACACTCTATCTTAGTTTTTAAGTTGCCAAGATAATTTATTATGCGATTGTGACTTCTAAAAATATTACTTTTAATAACCCACTTCCGCGCAGGAAGACATTCTTTACAATTAATCGTCAAACAAGAATAGGAAAATGTCTTTCTTCATCGTCCTTCTCCAAGTTTCGCAATTAGGTGTCTAGATTCTAATCTTGAAAGGTTGAGTTCCCTTGACTCCATTCACAAGGGTTATTTAATACCTTTAGTCTTATTTATGTATTCATTCATGTCGTTTACATTTCTGAGCTACACATTTTAATTTATTGTAATATAAACTAATTTTAAAATAATTTACATTTCTGTGGGTGTCTCAAGTCGGAAGAGTTTCTTGCCAAGGTGGCCAGGGCATCTGTTGTAAGGAAGGCTTGATTCGGATCTTACATGAAACGGATATTAGATTTCAAGATCCTTACGTAGGGGAACATTGACCCCCAAACTCTGGTCAGACATCAATTTTGCGGGGGCCAAGAGGAGCAAACATAGGCTACATGTTACTTCTGAGTCTCAACATTTAACGCTAAAACAGCTTTGAATTTTCGTTATACACGTTTTCATCATTGTAAACAATTGTTTTAGTATATAGTTGAGAGCGTCTGAAAAAAATGTCTTTCTTTTTAAACCAAAGTTTATTTCCTCTCATTTTTTTTATAAGTCAAGAGTGCTGTTTCTTTCATTCCTCATAGCATTGTTAAGCACAAAGAAGCCAAAAGAAAAAAAATAGTCTACTGTTAAAAAAAATATACATAAACAGTATATTTTAAAAATGTTTTATTATCTTCACCAATACAGAGACGAAAAAAAGGAAATAGCTCAATCGTTTAATCGACTAGAGTAAAACTATTTTGATTGTAGCGCATAAACTTGTGCCAATCTAACTGGAACAGTGGGTAGTAATTAACTGGCTGGGAATATGTTCAGTCCTCATTCAAGTTCTCAACATTGCTTATTTTGATTTGAGTGAGTTTAGTTTAGACGGTGATGAATCGACAGCAAACATTGTTTGAGCTATTAAAATTTAAAAGAAAGAAAGATGAAGAAAGAACAGATTTGCAGACGGAAACGATGGAAACAAGTAAGTACTAGCTCAATTTGTATAGCTACAAATGAAATGTGTATTCAGTCCAGTGGATACTATCCATGGACGCCCGCAATCGGAAAGAGGGACGGGGACATTCATTGCCTTGCCCAAACTGAACTTTTGAAATTGTAAAACTGTATAGGCTGTTACCAGGGACGGCCCCAAGGGGGAACGTGCCCCCTAAATTTTCCCTCGGTCCCCTTCTTGTGTCCCTCAGAAATTGTAGATGACATGTAATATTTTGTATTATTATTACACAGTTTGTAATATGTTTGAATTTCCCCCCAACCCAATCTTATGCCACTCCTGTGCCCCTCTCCCCAACTGTTAGAATCGTTCCTGCTCACACAAGTGCTTTTGTGTTACACAAGATTTCAAAAACACTGAACTGCTGAACAAGACTATATTATTCGTAAAAAATAAATTTCACGTAACGTTTCGACCTTCTAGCAAAGATCCTCATCAGACATACACTGAGTCTGTACAGAAACAGAAACATTATGATAACATGGCCCCTCCAAGAACGCCAAGTGAGTGAGCCGCCAATTCTGGCTACTGAGACTCTCCTACATGTAGTCATGCAACTACAGGTTATGGCGCGGGTGTGGATGCTACGGTTTCTATCTATACGGAGACATTTACCGCGTATCGGTTTAGTGTGTATTAGAAGAAAGAAGGTGAAACAAGATGTCAGGAAAGCGCGTGAAGAGATTTCAAAGAGGGAAAAAACAGAAATGATATGCGACATTTTCTGTAAAATCCCCTTAGCGTTTCTAACTATTATAGTTTTACCTGGTAAACCACACATGCGTGAAGGGTGGAAAAACCCAGGTAAATGTCTGTAATTATTAATTATTGAGATGCATCCTATCTGGCAAGTGTTGTTTTATACATGCATGACTTGCACATGCATTTAGCGCTCGTAGCGCGCATGTGCAAGTACGAAGCTTCCTCCTTGGTGCCGTTCGTCCTTGGTCTAAAATGTGAAAATATAACTTGGTTTTGTTATTAGTTTTGGGAGTGGGTTCTAGGTTTCCTCCTGGGCATGTCAGTTACTCTATCATACTTCCTTGCTTTCATCCGTTCATTCATTCATTCATTCATTTTTTTTAGTCTGTACAAAAAATTACACACATATAAATACAAGCCCAATAATCTACCTGCTCCCTCATTGGCCGAATCAAGCAGCCAATCAGAAACGCTCAATCAACCAGCCTCCCCATTGGCCGGAACAATCAGTCAATCAGAGACGCCATAAAACATCCCATGTTAAGAAAAGAGAATCAACGTGAAGCAAACTTAGAGCCCCCTAACACCTCAATTAATATACATATATCTGTGTTTGTCAACAATAATCTTCCATTCTTTATTAATGCTAAAACCTGCTATTAATGCTAATGAGGTTTTAGCATTAATAAAGAATGGAATATTATTGTTGACAAACACAGATATAGAGTAATGTTGTGTAAGAGTACGCATTTGTGTAGACTTTTCATCGCAGAGCAGTTAATATGGGGAGGAAATAAGTAAAATTCACACCACAGAATATTTGATATGTCCTTTATCTACAACAGCTATGCAAAATTTAAAAAGATTTTGCACCTCAAGTACACGCGTGTTTAAAGGAAACGTTACAACACGCGAACTCTTACGCGCACGGTCGTATAAGAGGACGCACCACGGCGTCAAAGAGTACGCAAACGAGTAACATACCATACTAAATAGGTTTACAAATATACAATAACAAAAGCTTCTAGTACCAATTACTCACTTGGTAAATACAAGCAATAACAGAAGTTTCTGATATTGAATATACAGTGTAACGTAAGTTTTAAAACGTATTCCTGAGGACAAAGGAGGATCACGTTTAGATCTAAGATTAAAGTTGTTAAATGTTATAGCCGCGATGTGAAAACTGATAATATTGGTTAATGATTACTGATTTCGTACATAGCAACAACAATAGAATTTTCTGATATTAAAAATACAGTGAAATATCGTTGCTCTAACGAATATATAAATGACAAACTGTTTATACTTAGAATGTTCATGTTGAATGCGAAACGACAAGTAGACAGCAAATGAAAACTTAATGTCATCTGCAAGAAAACC
Organism: Lepisma saccharinum; assembly: GCA_022664845.1. NCBI lineage: Eukaryota > Metazoa > Arthropoda > Insecta > Zygentoma > Lepismatidae > Lepisma > Lepisma saccharinum. Next base: position 18,304 of record JAGDQP010031059.1, on the reverse strand, counting down.
AAAGTAAGGAAAAATTAACACGCAGACCTATGCAAATCACCATACAAAATTATATAGAAACCTGAAGCATGGTAGTGCACACTATCGACTATAGGGTCTATTTTACTTAGGCCCCTACAAGAAATGGACACTATCAATTACATTATACGGAATAACCTGTTTTTAATTAAATAGACCCTGTGTAAACTAATAGGTTAGATACAATTGTCCAATTTGCGCAAATACTTACACTTTTAACAAAGATCACACACAAATATTCCGCCTTCATATGCTGAACACAACTCATGCCACCACCGTTTGCAAATATAACATTGTATCCAGTCTTCAGTGGGTGGGTCTTCGTACTGTTCGCTGCAAACTGGGCAGACGCAATTCGTTGTAGTAGTGCTTGACTTCCTTACTGTATTCCTCTTTCCTTTTGTTGGAAGTTCTGTGGAAGAGCTTGCAGTCTGGAGAGACGCACGCGTCGTTTGAGCCCCTACCTTTTGCTGTTGAGTTTCAAGTTGACGTTTTATGGAGAAGAGGTTAATATTGCAGATTGTTTACATTTTCTAGCTCTTGTATTCATAGGTTGTGTATTCTTGCGTTTAGGATAAGGATAGATATCTGATGGAGTAACGAGGCGAGAATTAGATGTGCTGCATTCTGAGAGCGATTCAACAACTTGGTTAGAGAGGTCTATCTCTTTACTTGTAGAAGCAGAATCGGGATTTTGACATCGATTCGTAAGAACATTCGACAGAGTTTCCTCATCGCTTAAATTATGCGTATCTTGGGAGAGAGGGAGATCTAGACCTACATGTTGAGAACGTACGATTTGTATATTAGATGTAGAAACCTGACCATAACATGGTTGTTCGGTGACTGAAGAAGGAAGGAAGGACTCATCATCAAATATGTCTGGATCATAGGGCCAGATACCACACTTCTGGAAAGCAGCCTGGCATTTTTGTACGGACGCTGTTTTAGCATAAGCAGTCCCAAAAATTTTCCCGACTTGAAATTGCGTAATAGGACGACCTATGTTCTGAAGAAGCCACCTGTCACACTCAATAGTGTAAGCCTGTTTAAGAGGTCCGAAGAAGCCAACATCAAGAGGTTGAACTTTGTGACTGCTGTGTGGAGGTAAGCTTAGAAGATGCATTCCATTCTCGGGACAGAATGTGGTCACATCAAGTGAAATATGCGCAGAGTGATTATCCAATATGAGTAGAACTGGATTGTCAGGAGTTGGTTTCTCATGTTCCTGGAAATGCGACATCCATTCGAGAAATAGTGCAGAATTTGTATGCCCAGAATCAGATATTTGAAGTAAAGATCCAGGAGGTGTGCCATCAATAAGTTCCGGTTTGGTTCGTTTTCGGGGAAATATGAATGCAGGTGGAACATATCTGCCGGAAGCACTTATGCAACATACCACTGTAACATGTTGGCCACGTTCAGCTGATATGTTCCACTAAGCACCAGTTGTTGTGGTATCCCGAAAGAGAATATATCGTTCCCTCTCTCCTCTTTTCGCTCCACAAACTGCAGACAAATATCTTCATAAATTAAAGAATAATAATAATAATAATAAAATAAAAAAAGCAAAATACGAGCCAGATAAATGGACCCAACTAGAGAAAATAGTTTGAAGATTGTATAAGAATTTTAATTCGTAAGTGATTTGAGTGCTGCGTATGTAGACCCCTATATGCGTCTTTAAACTGATGAAGCAAAATGGGCACATGTATTGAACGGTAAACGTGCAACACGTAATTAACATAGTATAACAGTTAACAAGCAAAATGTCGTTTAAGAGCACGCACGCGAACTCTTAGACGACAATTTTTGCGAACTCTTAGACAAACATACATCCGGATACAGATGACAGCACCAGCTAGAACCTGCTAACTAACTCAATGACTCTCAATATCCACATGTTAACTAATACTTCACTCAGCATTCTTGTACCATTAACTTTTGATTTCAGCTGATTTTCGTATACAAATATTCTTAAGTTAACGTTACAACAAAATAGCATTGCACTTATCCCAAAACTTCTAATGCGCTCTATTTCAAGAAGATTCGTCCGACCGTAACGACGATCTGTACACTAACTTCGACCATATTTGTCTCACACGTCATAGCAACAAGGTTGCCAGATCTTCTTCAGTTTCTGAGAAATCGCCAATGCGTACTCTTATACGATGCGTACTCTTACACAACATTACTCTATGTATGTTAATTGAGGTGTTAGGGGGCTCTAAGTTTGCTTCATGTTGATTCTCTTTTGTTAACATGGGATGTTTTATGGCGTCTCTGATTGACTGATTGTTCCGGCTGGTTGATCGGGCGTCTCTGATTGGCTACTTGATTCGGCCAATGAGGGAGCAGGTAGATTATTGGGCTTGTATTTATATGTGTGTAATTTTTTGTACATACAGATAACTTGACTGCGCCAAACAATTGGGGACTGGTCACCTGTGGACTCCTGTCACTCCTGTGGACACCAGTTGGGACACCGAGACGACAGAGAGGACAACACACTTCGTGGATGCAGCCCCTGGATGAAGAAGCCACCCACCTGAGATGCAGCAGCTGACCGGCGATTGCATGTTCAACACAGACACTTGATTTAGGATGCGATTCATATTAGAGTCAATACAGACATATTGCCTGGGTTTTCCCACCCTTTGCAGCATGCGTGGTTTACCAGGTAATCTATCATAGTTAGTTCGATACAGGGATTTTTTCAGAATATACAGCAATGCATATTCTGGTTTTTGCCCTCTTCATACAAAATTCTTGTCGCGTTTCTCTATCTTCTGTTTTCACCTTCTTTCTTTCTACTTACATACTCCGATTCGCGGTAAATGTCTCCGAAAGACAGAAATCGTAAGCATCCACACCCGTGACACCAGACTTTAGTTGCATGAAGCATGTGCATGATAGGAGATCACTGTAGAAGTTGGAGAGTGGTCACTCCTCACTGCGGGACTTTACGGGGGCAGTGAAACTTAAATTTTTTTCAATTGTACAGACTCAGTGTATGTCTGATGAGGATCTTTGCTAGAAGGTCGAAACGTTAGGTGAAATTTATTTTTTAAGAATAAAATAGTCTTGTTCAGCAGTTCAGTGTTTTTGATCTTAATTGCAAGACGTGCAACTATGCTTTGTTGTCAGTTACAAGATTTCAATGCAGCTAATTTTTCATGGAGTTGTCGATATTTTTGTTTTCCAATTATAATCCTTTATTTTTTTAGAAGGGTTACAAGAACTTTTAGTTTGTGCATCTCCTGAAAAAAATCCTGTGGTCGTGCAAGTGGTGTGGTGGAAAGTTCGCCCCTCCCCCCTTCCTCGCAAAAGCAGCATATGAGGCCCCCTGCAATATCAGAGTAAGGGGCTCGAGTCCAATCTTAGCACATTAACCTTAGAGGAAAGGGAGCCCCTAAAAAGGATGCCCCCCGCACCACGGGGGCTATCATTACGCCCCTTGGTCGTGAATGTGTGTTTCTGATAATGTTCTCTCTATGATATGTTTGTAAGTCACATCACTAGCTTAAAATAATTGGGTTAAACAAAGCTTAGTTTTAACAGCGCACCACACCCTCATGGGCCGAGTAACGTGGCATGGGGGCATTTACTTCCAACTTTCTGAAGAAAAATAAAAATTTGCTAAATAATTATCAAAAAATGCTCACAAAGACGAGTTTTATGTTAACTTTTAAAAAGTTCCGCGGGAGAACTCCCGGAAGGTGTCCCCCCAGGAGACAAACTCAAACATTGCCTATGCACACACCCCAACAGGTTTGCAGTAACGAAGGGGAGACACAGGGGTACCTTTTGAAGAAGGGGGCTAGTAAGCTACTATACCTTGTATTTTGCAGAGATGGCATGGGTCAAAGAATAGTTGACCCATAGCCTACAATGACCCACGACTCACTATGACCCACCACCTCCTAGAGCTTTCTTAAACCACGATCTACCGTAATTCAATCTTCAACCACCATACATAATGTGACCCCACGTTTGACCCATGACCCACCATCTACTATCACCAATTGGACCCTCAACCCACTGAAAGTGTCTTTCGTCCTACTTTCTTTCCATACACAGACCATAGAGTCTAGCTTAAAACTTCAGTTAGGAAAATTTATTTGATCCACGTCTCCTGACCCACTCCATCTCTGGTCACGACGGGTAGTGTGTCATCCTGGATAAGTTTTCTTAAGTCATGTTCTAAGCTAGAATCTGTCGTCCCTGGATGGAGAAGAAAATGGGATATCTCAGCCCTGAGATCATTTGTCATGGGCCAAAAGAGACTTCCAGTGGGTTGAGGGCCGAATTAGTTATGGTGGGTCGTGGATCACAGTCAGTGATCCATGAAGATTGAATTCAGGTAGATCATGAGTTAAGAAAACCCTAGCAGGTAATGTGTCATGGCGGGCAGTGTGTCACTTATTCTTTGACTCACGCCATCTCTGGTACCATGAGCGGCGTTTAAGGAGGAAAGGGAACAATTTCCCTCCATATGTTTTTTTCTTTGGAAATATGAAATTCTTGGGGTGTGTTAGTAGTTCATTGATGTATATAATCTCTAATTTGATCATTCGCCCCAATTGCCTTGTACCCCCTCCTAAAAAACCTACTTTCTACTCTTTTTCTGATGCATCGTTATTTCTACGCTTAAATATATTCCTTTATAACAGTAGAAGCTTCAAATTTCTCCTTTTCTTAAAAACAATTTCAAGAGTCTTTAACAACTATTTATTTCTTTTCTCGCTCACCGCAATAGCAATTTATTTTGGTTCGTCGATGCAGCATTGTTAAGCAAAAGCAATTCATAATGAAAACAGTGTAGAAAGGGGGCACTTTTTTTTAGGTAAACGCAAAAAAAATATTTAAAAAAAAAAATCTTCGCCAAATGCTAGTTACAGAACTGTTAACACAACTTACACCACTAGAGAATGGAATTGTTCAGTGCAGAAGTTAGTTAAGCAAGATAGAACAATAGCGCAGAGGCGGAGCCAGGGGGGGATCACTACCCCTCCAACAGAATGTGTATTTGTTTGTATTTCAAAAGTAAAATAAAACTCATCCCAGAGTTTTAAAGTAAATAAAATAAATAAATATTAAATAAATAAGTAAATAAAATCTTGGTATTTTCAACCTTGTGCGCCCCCTTCCTCCCATACACACACACACACACACACACACACAAATGTTTAGTCTGGATTCACTCCTGCAATAGCGAACAGATAGTCTGTTTTCGTTTATTTTTCCAGAAATCATGTATTGTTTGAATTTGTTTGTTTGTATGCGCTGTATATGAGAACATTTTGACGAATAATGAAGCAGCAACAATCTCTATTCGAAGCGTTAGAACATAAGGTAAAAGAAAAAATGATGAAGATTCCAATCGAGTATGTGACTGAGATATTGTCCAAGAAGACTAACAAGTCAACTAGGTCTATGGATAATAAATAGATCAATTCATGTCTTGAAATATGTCCAGTGGCATCGAGTGAATGCTGCATTGTAAAAAAATCGGTGACAAACAGATTACCACCGAATGTTGTAAATTTTTCTACGAAATTTTTTACAGTGTAGAACTTGGGAGATGGCTAGGGGGGGCAAAATTTTACCACTATAGATTTAGTATTAAGCTTCACCCCCACCCCTTAATCGTCGCTAGTGGTCAATACATAATTAGATCTAGTATATTTTAGGACAGGTTAAATGCAATGCTTAAACATGGCTTAAAGTTTTAGTTCTTTAAAAAACTCCCTTGCACGAAGCTCCAAAGGGCTGAAGTCAAACAACTGTGACACAGTGGTCCAGTACGCTTCGAAACCACATTTCTTTCTTTTCTTTTTTTTAAGTTACGAAGAAAATGCTATATTTTGGTTACATGTTAAAATTCGGTAACTATTCGAATCTAACCATGATAAACTTATATATATTCGTTAGAGTAAAAAATATTTCCATTTACAATAACTAATTCACATATAACTTTAATGCTTAATTGGGTAAAGTTCATTTCGTGCTTACAAATTTGTTTATATATATATATATATATATCGACTTCAGTGCGAGCGGTCCCGGGATCGATTCCCGGTGGGGGCTCAAAAATTTCGGTGGTGATCCAGCATCGTGAGGACAATTGGGGAGCTGCTGTGAATAGAAGACAGTGGCGATCACAGTGAGAGCTTCGGCTCTCCTCTCCCAACCTGTCTGGTCAGCGTGGGAGCAGTAGGCCAACTCCTCCCTTCGGGGAGAGGCCTCGTCCACTAGTGGATTGAATATGGCTGTGAATTATTATTATTTATTATATATATACAAGTGCAGATCCAAGGGGGTTAAAGGGCTGTGGCCACCTTTGAGTACCAAATTTACACGGGATAAAATGAGACTTCATCGAAATTTACACTAAATAAAATGGCACATATATCCATCAATGACACAGATACTGGCTCTCCCCCCCCCCCCCCCAAACGAAAATTTGTGATTGCTCCACTGCTTCTGAGTTGAAATATCCAAACTCGGATTTCACTAGATTCAAATCTGGATCTTGGAGGATCTGGATACGTTTCGCCATCGATAGGGTATTGAAGGCATTGTGCTGACATTCCTCTAGTGAACTAGTGAAAGCTAATATGAAATCAGTAGTCAAAATGTCCGGCGTTAAAAGTATTTGAACCTGAGTCAACTACTAGTGCTGATCCGTAGGCAATAACATTTGTCGTTACGTCACGGAAACTGAAATTGGTAGCAGAAAATGCATTTTGACGACAGGATAAGAAGTGCCATTTTTCCACTGGACTATTTTTTATTTATCTTAACATCCATCCATTTATGTTATGTGTCTTTAGGATGACGTTACTAGGCGAACGCTATTCTGCAGATTGGAGAGGAAAACAACACGAAGGATGTTTGTCACAATATTTTGTTGGGCAAAATTATGAGCAGATATCGAATAATACAGTATACCGTGATTTTATATAGAGAATATTACATAGCTCTTAGTAAAAGAATGTTTGGATAAAGTGGAAAATTTTCAAAACCTATTTTTTGTTGTATACCGAACATCAATCATTGTCAGCGAACTTGTATAACTTTTTATGTACTTCATTATTTTGCAATTCCTCTGCTCTCCCTCTCTCTCTCTCTCCCTCCCCCCTCGCTCTTGTAAATCCACTATTAACCTCAAGATAGAAACCAGTTGTAAAATGTGCGAGAGTAGACCTTGTTGACCTTGACTTCTTGTAAAGTCCAGCAGATGTTGGGGAAAGAGCTAAAGTTGAAACAAAGACAATTTAAAATAAATTCTCGTAAGTCGGAAATCTCGAAAGACATTCTTCTTTTTTTCTGGGTTTGTAAATGGTGGAAGTAACATCATGGTAATTAGATCAGTTAGCTTCGCCCATCTGTTTTCTTTCTGAGCACAAATACTGTATCTCTCTCTTTGGAAAAAATACGCAACAAATTATCTTGTTATTTAACAATTGCTATCAATTAAGAGACTTAGATTTAGTCATACTACAGGACAACCAAATGAAATAAGACTTAAATTATGATTTTAAACACATTAAATAATGAACACTTGCAGTAACACCCATATTTTATTTGTAGAATGGTTCACTTCCTGAATATACTAATCTTAACTATCTAAAACAGTATACATTTAACATTATTACACTGTCCTATACTAAATTTACTGTCGCCATAGCCTATTGAGGGCCCGAAAATAAGACCTCAAGATAAGGAGTTAATCAAATCTTTGACATTTCTTTTTCAGATTATATTAAAACATCTTGAATAGTGCTGTAAGAACAAACAACCTCGTGAAGAAATATTTTCGAATCTTAAGAAAAGTTACAGAAGTTATATCTTAGTTCTGATTACAGTAATATACGGTAAATCTTTACAAGACTTCACAGTTTTAAAACATTATTTTTTTGTCTTTTCTGGGTTACAGCTGAATGATGTCCTTACTTTGCGATTTATTTTTATCCACGTCATGTCAAAGCAAAGTCTAATAGTGTATCCGCTATGTTTTGGTTTATATTTTATTACAAACTAAAGTATGTAAGCGCTATATATAGACTATATAGGCTACGAGACTGCTGCATATAAATCATATTGTATAAGTTATTATTTTAAAGTTTTTTTTTTGTAGCGTATTGTGTAATAATTTCTCCAATAGATCTGAAGACATTTATTTGCTTTATAATTCTGCTATTTATTTTTTAATGTAATGGTTGCTATAATTATTTTTCATTACCCCTTTTTATTGCTTACCAGATATGGTGTATTTGTCATAATGCAAATACCAGGAGAACATTTATCATCTCTGATAGGATTCAACCTATGAAGATATATCCGTAACAACTGGGTTAAACGTAACCTCTCATGATTACGTTAACTTAGAATTCAGTTGGCTTTGCTTTAGTTCGAGAATATACGCTAATTGCAGTGCACTCTGAATTAACGTTACGAGCATCAGTTCCCTGTTTAGCCTAGGATACATAAGTTATTGTCTACCAAACTAATATTCAGAATTAAAGACAAAAGATGCGTTAGTCTAAATATTCTTCATATGTTTTCTTACAGTACACCCAACTTGGATACTCATATCAAATATGACTGCAGACAAACAATGAAAATATAGGCCAGTATATGCTACACACAACTGAACGGGCTCAGTAGTAGAGCGCTCACCTCTGGTGCTTGGGGCCTTCGGTACGATTATGCCACATGGGCTTTGTGGTCGACAAACACCGTGTGCGTAGATTTTCTCGGGGTTTTCCCGTTTCCTCCCACTTTCTTCATTTCACCAATTATCTCATCATCATCCATACGACCTGAGCCAAAGTTGCCTAAAGGCCTTAAATAAAATTCAATTTAACATAACTAACTGAATTTTTTGCTTCGATGAGTTCCATATATAAAAACAAAATCAACAAAAATGCCTATTACATCTAGACTTCGGCAGCAAGTGTTGTGAATTAAGCCTTATGCAATCGCTCTGTCCGTCTGTTGACAACTGTCAACTAGAGTGATTGAGGTGTCACTGGAAATGATTCGGTGAGACCACTTCAAATCCATACAGATCACCAAATCGTAGGGTAGAGACCCGAGATTCAAGAGGGAAGGAACTACTAGGCCTAGGAAGGTGGTTGAGTTGTTGTAAAGGCCTTGCCGCAGTTTTCCCTTAGAAAACATTGATCATCTAAATAGGTAATGAAGCTGAAGCCTGGTGGTAGCATATATGCATAGTTCCCCGACTGGGCTCCGCCTCGTTTCTTTCATTTACTGAACGATACTGGAATGCTCGATTGCATTGAAGGTTAAAAAACTGCATTGCCGCGAGCACACTATTATTGTTATTGAGGATGTGCAGAATATAAAGTATTTATCCCCCCCCCCCAAGCCTCCATTTCAGGTTCTGGTAGAAACACTTAGTGATGAGTGGCGGATGTATCAGCTGGAGAATGTTCCTTGGAAATAATATAAGGTGCAAGGTGTTCGTTCTGAGCAGATGAAGATAAGGATATAGATCATTATTGGCGATATGCGTTCTTCCATCAGAGATGGTTTAGAGAATTTAAAGTATCAAGATCATCAAAAGGTTGTAAACGGAGTTCTGGGACTGGCACATGACAAAGCTGATGTTGAGAGAGACTTATCTGCAGGGGGTTGATTGGAAAGAAAAAAGTTCCGGTACTCATCCAGACTTCAGCTTTTCAAAGCCTTCCACGGGGGTCCATACTCGTGAGCTCACTGGAGCGGCTTTATATATCACGAAGAACCGTAGTTCTTAGAGTGAGGCTAAGCAACGAGTCTGTTAGCGGCACTCACATTATATACAGCTAATTTCGGATCTAGCAAACTATTAGTCCGATTTTGATGCTTGAAGTTGCGTTTGAAAGCTCTTTGCCATACTAAGACACAGAGAAAAAATTGTATCGGTAGGACCTCCCTGGGATCCCCTAGGGCGGTTTAAAAAAATCAGAATTTCACATTTCTGGTGATAGCACTTACCACAGACCATGTAGGTGGCCGAAGCCTGCGGAATCGTAATCTACGCTTCATTACCTTTGAAACGGTGTATCATACGTCAAAATCGGTGACGGGATTCAAGAGTTATGACCTTTTTAGCCCAATCACAGAATTTTCACAAATGATAGAAAAGGGCTTCCGTCATTCTGTCTGTCTTTTTGGTTTAGCGCAAAGTAGTTGGTACTGGGGGTTTTGTGGGTTAATTGCGGGCCCCAACAAGTTTGAATAAATCGAATATTATTTTGTTGATAGGAGTTACCGTTTTCGAGATACGCTCCAAAATCGGCCTTTTGTAAGAAGACTATGCACTTTTTTTTAAAATATGCAGCCCTACAAAATAAGTGATATCAGTCGGGGTAAAGACAAGAGTGACTCAAGAATTCTACTCACAAAAGAAGTGGTATCCATTTTGCGATTTACTTTCTTTGTGTCACTTTGACAGAAGGATACTAAATCTCCTAATTTTATCATAAAGGAGACACCGCTATCCCTGTTTTTTACATAACTTCGCGCAAATTTTCTTTTCATTATATTAAATTAATGTATTGCGCAAACTCTTCTACTTGACGTTCTTCTAATATCATTATTAGAGAGGAGAGAGTACGCACTACATACCATACCTTGCGTGAAAATGCCAGGAATGATCGAAAACTGCGTACAACACTAGTTCTGGCAAAGAACTCGCTCAGATACACCTTGATTTATAATTATTTTACAATAAAACATTTCCTTTGAAAATATAAACAACCCTTGTCAAAATTCAAGCAGTTAACTTGTGTCGTAGATGCACAAATTGATTATAAGTTTCAAAGACCACCTTCTATCAACATAGAAATTTAACTGACGAGTCTGCCAATAACGTATTAATTTGTTCTTCACTCGCAACACATCAGTTCAATTCCTTCCCGCCTTTCCAGGACCTGCACAATCTCTCCTACCGCGCAAACTCTCCCTGCTTTACGATACTTAAAAACTCATAAGCTCTAACTACGAAAAAAAAAATCAAATTTTGTGGATTTAGTTCCTTTTTTTATGTGAAAAAGATTTGGTGAAGAATCTTGATAAAACTGTTATTTCTTTTATTGTAGGCTGCTTAAAAATCATTGGTGCGGCGTCCACCATCATTTGGGTACCGGTACACGCATTTATGGATTAGAAACCTCCAGTAGTATAGATGAGGATTGATAAAAGTTCCGGTATTACGTCCCGATGGGTACCGGCTCAATTTTACCTCAGGTTATCTGAAAACATCTTACGTTACGAAGAATGAAAGCCGAGTAAGAAGTCTAGAAACGGAATTCGTTCCACTTATGATGGCATGAAATATTACAAATACAAGTCTTATGAAGTGCGAATTACGCATGGAAGAATACTTGAAGAAGAAAAAAGTAAATAAAAGAAGCAGAGTTTAAGACATTAAAGAAGAAAGATGGAATAAAAGAAGAAAAAAAGGAAAAGACATTAGAACAAAAAACCAAAGTGATAGTAAAAAAAAACTGAAGAAAGATGAATGATCATGAATTTTATCCTGTACTTAGCCAATTGCTGAGATGTGAAATAAAGGATTGCGTTCAAAAAAGAAGATTTTGCAGCTGCTTCTGTTTCACAGATAATAATAGAAACCGCAGAGAGAGAGAGAGAGAGAGAGAAAAGAAGAATCTGAGAAGAAACTGGAAGTGGTTAGAAATAAACGGAGTGTTATACATAAGTGAATGAAGTCAATGCCAGGTAATTTATTTTTGAAAAAAATAATTCTCTCTCTTTTATTAAATACTTTTAGCGTGTATTGGCTAAGCTAATAGGATTATAAAAAAAAGAAAGAAAATCACGATATAAAATTGATTTCCAATTTTCAAATATTACGAGAGAGAAATAATACTCGCATGTTCCGGTATTGTAGTAGCAATGTACATTTACATATTCACGCTTATTTGAATGATTCTGTTATAACTTGGAACGACATTTTTTAATAAGTTTGTTTAGTTAAAGTGATCGAGTTACAGTCAGTGCATACATTCTTTAGAAAAAAAAAAATATAGCATTTTAGTTTGAGGCAGAGAATAGAAATTGAATTAAAAGTTAGACAAATTATTATTATTGACACTGGTTCGAATTGTGACACTATTTCTGCTTTGGGGCTTGAAAGTTTTTTTTTTTTTTTTTTTTTTTTTTTTTTTTTTTTTTTACAATGACTACTTTAATAAATTGGGTATTGTTCATTATGGATTAGTTATTCAATAATTATACTATTTGTTGAATTTGCGAGCCACATTTAAAATGTAAATACAAGTACATAAATTCCTACATGTTTTATAAAACTTTATATATTTGCTATATATAGAGTAGTTACAAGCCCTGATACCCATGATAGTGGTAAGTTGACATTGTATTGGCAAATTCGGCACATTACTGGATCTCTTTAGAAATCAAGTAAGGGCTTGTTAGAGCTACGCTGTAAAATAAAAAAGCGTTGTCCGGTAAAAATCAGGATGCTTATTTAGAAGAGGCAAGTACTAAACTCAATAATTAATGTGTATATTTACCTCAAACAGAAGACCATATTCTTTGATTAATTGAAATTTGACCTGTAAATGAAAGTTTCATATTGAAATCTGAAAGTTTTATTTAAAATTCATTTGGTATGATAAAACATCAAACTGAATAATGTCATAAAATATGAAAATCAGAGTGATATGATAAAAGACTAACTCAAATGATAAAATAAAAAAGCAGGGTTATCTGGTAAAAATCTCAAGCTAAGGAAATGTGATAAAATGAAGAGTTCAGGGTGGAAAGGATCAAAGTCCATTCTAATGACAAGTAAAAATTAGATGTAAGTGCCATCTCTAAGATCTCAAGGAAAACTATCAAACTGAAGATAATAAGAAGGAAAAGGGAAATCTGCATTCATAAAACGAATCATGATCAATTATGCATTGTAAGTAACTTTATAAAGTTTACAAAGCTTGTTTGTAGGCTACTGAAAAATTTACTTCTTTAAACTCTGATGATTTGTACTTCGGACTTCAAATATTTAACAACATTAAAAAATCGATTAATGAATTATATCTCGGAATTCCTGACCGTGGATGTCACTGCTAATCTTTATTCCCAAGGCATTGTCTGCGAAAACCTTTCCTATTGAACATCTACATTTAATAAGCATAAAAGAAATGAAGCAAACAGTTTGTTCCCTACAAAAGAAAACCACTTAACCATCGTTCAACAATAGATAGATTACACGCTTAATACAGCATGAAAATTATTATACGTGTGCAAAAAACATACTCGTCAAACCGAGACCCTCGATAATAGAAGGTGAAATAAAAAACAGAAAATTGGTTGTGAAGGAAATATATCCATATTTATACAGAGCTCGCAAAAACAGACTATGTCGATTATACTACAGTTCAATTCCTTCATAAAATTTCCATTCACGTAGATAATGAGCTGCGTAGCCAGTGGCAAGGGAATGACGACCTTGGCGGCTGAAAGAGGACTTTTGGGCGCAGTCTTTCGACTTTTGGGAGACAACTTACACCAATATCGGCTTCTTTCGTCATCGGTAGTTATGCATATCAATATCCATTCGTTAACATGTTTTATTCCTTCCAAAAGCATTGTGCAAAAACTGGTAGCAACTACATAAAATGGCAAATAAAAGTTTTGTCTTTTAGGAATGTGATAGGTATTGTTAGATAGCATACGGGAAAAAACTACAGGATATGGGAAACAAATTCTTGATACTGTGTCTCTGTTCAGGCTAGATGAGTGGTTAAGCCAGTGGGATTTAATCAAAAGATCCCGGTTCGATCCCCATTACATTAAACATAGTAGATCGAAATTCATCTATAAATGTAGCTTCCGTCATTAGGACATTTGCACCGAGGAAAGGTAAGTGTTCTTCATTAGAACGCTTATTATCATAAAGCCTGTATTAATATTTTAAATGGAAATAAACAACTTATTAAACGTCACGCTGCCACGGTGGTCTAGTGGTTACGATAGCGGATTTCGAATAGATAGTTGGGAGGCACGTAGGTTCAAATCCTGCCTTGGTCACACTGACTATGGGCTTCCAGCTTCTCTTAGTTCACCAGACAACAACCGGCATGCCTAGAAAAAGACTCATTTTCCTTTTCTGCCTCGGGAAGAGTGCACGCTGGGACGTTATACCACTGCTTGTGACGGCCTTAGGCCATAAATACAGCCTGGTTGGCTCATAAATGTAAAGTGAATTTAGTGAAAAAATAAATACCAAGATACCGTTTCACGTTAGACTCTTAACAATATACAGGGTGTTCCAAATGAACACCGACAAAACCCAACCACGAGATTCCTGATATGAAAATAAGAAAAGAAAAACATGAACCGTTGGGGGGTGCACAAATGCTTGCTTTTGGTGCTATAAGTTTATTTATTCGTCGCATATTTGTTAACTAAACCATACTTCTGGGCAGTAAAAGGGAGTAGTGAGATTTACAATTTCCCGATCTCTGACGGGCAAGTCGCCAGCTAAAAACTGTAATTAAGTGGAGCGACAAAAAATTTAGGAAAGGCACGAATCACGACGTATTATGCTATGTAATATTTGCACATACCAATGTAGAATTTTTGTATACCAAGAATAATTTAGAAGAGTTACCAGTTACTGCTTACTTGCTGCGGACCTGCTTCCAGATAAGGACATTTGGTGACCTATTTATTTTCCTAATAAGTGAGTAATGTATTAATATTTTGTTTTGCCTTAGTTTTCATAATGTTCGTTCTAAATGAGCTGGTTCCTTCAGTTTCAGCGTTAGTATTTCAAATTAATTGCTTTGAAATATATAATTTGAAACACGCCGACATAAACTTTCGCTTCCGCCTGGCGTTTATTTAATGCTTACGTTTGAAATCGTATAATAATAATAATAATACGATTCATTTTGCTTGTGAGTTTCGTCCTTATCGAATGTGTTATGTTGTTTAAGGACGAGGTTTATTAACGTGGAATTTAAACAATGATGCGGTTTGAGTCCGAAGTCGAGTGCGGGTGCATGTACAAACATTCACTGGTCACTAAAGTGATCTTCTTTATCTCACGTTCGAATCCCGGTTGGGAGTACTCGCATCGGGACAGGCTCAATCAAAATTACGTTTAGCAACGTTTTACCAAGATAGATGGATTAGGGTACTCAAATCATTTCCTTTGAAGCTTGTTCCAAGCCTAGATAGCACATTTAGTAAACATTTGTAAGCAGATCTACGCGATTCTTGTATTTTAATTTGGTTTGTTCGATTATAGCACTATAATGCTATTCATTGGGAAATAACCAAAATCTGTCCCTTCTTCGTATATGCTATTTGAACTCTCCAACAAATTTGACCACAATATAAGCATCCATTTACTAATTAACAGACGTAGACAATTTTGCGGTAACTACCATCAGTTCATAACCTTGAAAATCAGGCTCCGTACTCCTAAAGTGCTTCTTAGTTTGATACTGTTATCTTATCATCAAATGGCTTTAAATAGTTTAAACCACTTTTCAGGTTGTGCAATAACTGCAAATTCTCATGGAATTCTTTTGAAAGATTTAAATATACATTATAAGGTCTTGATCCCTTTCATTAAAAAAAAAAACATTTTTCTTGCATGTTTACCGAAATGCAGTAAAAGTTCTCAAGTACACACAAGTTAATTGATTGTATTATAATTGTTTTAGATAATTTGTCATGAACTTAACATGCTTGAGGGCATAAAGTATAGTTAGAGATATATTCTAATAAATTCATCTAGAAAAATTTGTTAAGAGGAAATGGAGATTCCATTGTTTTCTGTTTTAAAAAATGTTTCAGAATGCTAGTTACATAACACACCTCACCTTGAGTTCTTTTTCCCACTATAAATGACGAAAAAAAGTCTATAACACACAATTTATTTCACATGTATACACGTAACTCGCCCTGTCGTCCCTTTCTCTCCCTCTCACACACAAACATAAATGCACACTTGAGAACTTGTTAAGCATCCTTAACATTGTTATTCTTTCAATTTTAACCGTGTCAAGTAAATACACATGTAACAATCCACTATTTAATATTTACCTTGAATTATTATTTTATTTATTTCAATATTTTAAGACTATCTATAAGTGTTAATTCACCTATAAACTAACTTCAGTTATATGAGTTATTATTTCATTGTATTTTTGTTCAGTAGCGTAGATAGGAATTTCTCAAGGGAGGGGATATATAGACAATCATATCCTTGCAGTTATGCAACCTAGTACAACATTTGTTTAAATAATATTTATTTCGGGACTTTTTCCTATAATTTTAGAACAACACAATTACGATATTGTGCGGAAAAGTATTAAATGCATTAATATATTATATCCGTATAGTTTGCTTAGTCCAGCCATAATTCTAATACAAATTTGAAACATCAGGCTGGTTTTGTCAAGAACGAAGTGTTTCTCGACCAACATTTCCTACTGCTTATACTCTTACTTTGATGACAGTTTTCTCTTGTAAAATTACCAGTCCCTTCAGCTACATTTGAAAGTTTGAATTTTTGAAAGATAAACGTATTTGCTCGTTTCAAAGTATAAATGTAATCTTTGGATTAGATGAGGGTGCAGGCTGTACAACATCGGAAGCACTTTTAAAATGCTTGGAAATCTGATATGCTTCCATTGCACTTTTATTAGTTTCGCTTTCGAAGGTCGCAATTAGTGCGTCAAATTTTCGAAATGTGCATAGTTTCGGAGCTACAGGGTGCCAAAAGTGTTGGAAAATTATTTTTATAGTTTCATATTTCTAACACCACGAATAGTAGAGCTGATGCGGTGTGGTATCCTCAAAGAATTTAAACCTACTCTATTTGAAAATGTATATTTCAAAATTCAACAATGGGCTCACAAGGAATTTCCCAAAGGAAGTAGGAGATTCCAGAATATTTCTGAAGTAGAGAAGTAGAGGTAGGTCGAAATGAGCATAAGTTAAAAGACTTCCCGTGTAAGGACGGCATACGTAATCCCCAGCATCCAATCGGACAATGATATTCGATTTCTTTGATAAGAAATAAATAAAGCATTCGATGAAATTATGCAATTCTTACTCTTGCTTGATCGTATGCAACGACGCCTTTTTTTTTTCTTTTTTTTTAGAAAATCGTTCAGTGTAGGGAATCTACTTGAGATATCGAGATGCCGAACACGAATTATTGTTTCCTGGTGAAACCCCTCCCATTCATGCTCATTTCCACCCATCATTACTTTAGAGAATTTTTGGGAATCCTCTAACTCCTTTGGGGAATCCCTTGCGAGCCCATTGTGTAATTTTGAAAGATGCATTTTGGGATAATGCAGATTTATTCTTTGACGGAACCATGTCACATCAGCTCTACTTTTCGTGATGTGACATGAAGCTATGAAGGTCGTTTTCCCACGCTTTCGGGACTCTTAACCTTCGAAACTAAACACATTTCGAAAAATTGTATGAGGAAGTTTCGTCTTGTTTTGATGTGAGGAATCACCTCCAGAAGTTTGTCGATGTAATCTTAAAATACGCTGTATTTGTTATCTAATTTCATTTCCAGATTTTCTTTGAACCTCCCCCAAATCCGTGAAAATGCTAATAAAAATTCGGGATACATGCGTGACAGAGCAAGTCATATGCTGTAATTAGACTTCTGGGTCTTTGTTAATGTTTCATAGATTCTTCCAGACTCAAATATACTGCAGCTTGCTTTATAACAGAACAGTCAGTATCTTTTGCATTATTCACAGCTTCTGTTAATTGAAGCTGAAGGTGTTACTTTTCTAAGAATATGTACAACGGTTAATCGTAGCAAAAATACTAATTTAATCAAATAAAAATAACAAATAAATTATAAATGAATTTAATTCATTACATAACTTCAATGTGAACTTCTGAAATTGATCAATAAAGAAATTTGGATAATCGCTTCGAACACAAATTGGGTTAATTCTTTAAAACCATGGATGATGTTATACTTTTATATCCGGTTTTCATACTTCATAAATATGCTTCATACTTTCATATTTTATGCTATATGTGAAACATCTGCACTCTCCATAATCCCACAAAAATGCGCTTTCAGTAAGCGGACATAAAATATAAGTGTTCCTTGATCCTAAATAATTCGATATCAGTCGAATATGATTGGTCTTAAATACTCCCACATTGAGTGAGTGTTGCACAATATACATTAATCGCGGTAGGGTACAGTATGTCTTGAATGTATGTATAT
>JAGDQP010031058.1:4053-22174 GCA_022664845.1 Lepisma saccharinum | reverse complement strand
TTCAAGAGTTCCTGTTATCACTTGTGCATGCAAAATGCAATTTAATTGGGAAATATTAGAAATCTCAAAGATTGACCATCCCTAGTACATAGTACTTTTACTGCCATTCAACTGATAAGAGCAGGGTTGCTATGTAAAAGAAATATATTGGGAAGGAGCCCGGGACGAGTAGCTGTGGACAGTTCAACGTACACAGTTCACATAAAACGTAATTTCTCCTTTCGTGTCGCAATAATTATGAGTACATCTTTTTATTTAACATCTATAGTAGTATTTAAGACGGAATCAAAAAGAAATATAATTTGCTGTAGAGAGTTAATTTGGAAAACATTGGCAACGTTTGCTATTAATTGTTACGACTTAAGTTTTCAGATACCCATGCTCCAACTGGGATTCGAACCTCTCTTATAGAACTGGAATAATTGCCCAGCCAGTGGTCATGCTATTCGTGAAGTGTGCAATATTTTTTGCGTTTCAATGCAAAAGTCGATGTGAATGAAATTTCAAGAATTGCAACTAATCTACGGGAACACAATATAGCTAATTTAATTATAATACGTTTTAAATCCAACAGATTGCGGTAGTTGTGTGTGTAGAACATAGAGTTAGAAATATAAGTAGAGGGAACCTTAGGCTGTTTTGTTGGAAAGGGGAATAAAGCCAAGAGACGGAAGGGACGAGGCATTTCGACCATATTAACTGACACCATATTTAGAGACCCTCTTTTCCGAGTATTGCCTCTCTCAGGTGCACTCATCCTCCTATCGAAAAAGGCAATCCTCACAGTAGTCGGTATAGAGGGACTCTAATGGGGCCACACAAGATGGTTGCCGATGAACCTTAATTTGGCTTCATGTGACGTCATGTATGTTCTCTCTATTTTCTTCCTAACTCTATGGTGCAGAAGATGTATAAAGAGTGTTTTAAACAGAAGCCAGTAGATGGAGTCACCAGTATTGTGGACAATATTGAGTATAAAGAACTAATTGCAAAGCTCAGGTACCCTGTACCTTATTTACTGTTATGAAAATGATAATATATTACTAATTATTCTAAATGTAATGAGTTAAGAATATCAATAATATTGCTAAGGACAATAACCTTCACATCTGTCATTTTACTATTGATTAAAGTGTTTGCAGATTTTGTTGTTGTTCATGGCTACCACCACTACGTAGCAATGAACAAAAAACAAGTTTTTTAAAAGTTGCCATCTTTAAGTTTATTCAATGCCTTTTTACGAGTAATTTATACACTAATATGTGGGTTTCTTTTATTGATTTTTTGAATTCCAAGTTGTAGTGTACATCTTATAGGTAAAGCAAAAAGATATCTCCGACTACTTCCCTTTCCCCTACGTACTTCTATGCGCGTAAAACATAGCATTTGGTCCTCTATATAACCCACGCAATACAGTATTGAAGGGAAAAGTGGATTTCTAGACAATTCAGAACATAAGTGTTGCATTTTTTATTCTATAAATTTATGTATAAGAAGACATAAATATATAATTTACTTGTCTATATTAATTTCAGATTTTACTTCATCTTTACAGGAAAAGAACGTTAAAAATGCACCCGAATTCCGTAATTGGTTCTACGTTTACAGGAATTTCTCCGTGGAACAAGAATATAAAGATATCTTGCTGCAATATTATCTGACTGAAGTGAAAAATGTCAGACGCCCGGAAGATCCGTATTATGAAGAAGACCCAGAACAGGTGGATGATGGTAACAACGAAATAACAACTCCTGGAGATGAACCAACTGAAGAGGAAGAGGAGCAAAAAGAACAAGAAGAACAGCAAGAACAAGAACAACAACAGCAAGAACAAGAACAACAACAGCAAGAACAAGAACATCAGCAAGAACAAGAACAACAACAGCAAGAACAAGAACACGAGGAAGAAGAGCACGAAGTATACACTGAACAAGAACCAGGAGAAATCTTGATTGCTGATGATTCTGAAACGAAAGAACAAGTGGTTGAAGCAACTCCTGGAACAATGGTAATGGAGACAACAGAAAACGTACAAGAAGAAGGAGAAGTTACCAAAGATGAGGAAATAGCCAAAGGAGAAGAAAAGGTCGAACAGGAAGTATTAAGACAAAAGGAAGAAGAAAACATTGAGGATGAAATTATGGAAGCTGTGGCAAGAAAGGCTCGTTTTCATGATTTCATGGAAATGGGTCGGAATCTGTTTAGTGGTGACGTGTCTTCAGGAATGTCTGGGAACAGCATTGCTAGGAAATCAGATAAAGGTAAGTTTAAAAGGGAATGCAGTTAGTAAAGTCAATCCATGATTATATGTTCTAAACTCTATATTTAAAACAACCTTCTAGAATAGCTTCCTGTCTGTCGATTGATTGCTGGAACTTTGTTGTTTTCTTTTTCACATAATTATAAAAAATATATACAAACAATTCATATTTATAAATATCTCCTAAGCATGTTCTCATTGTTCTGTAATCATACTTACAAAATATTAAAACAACATTATACAATATGATATTTACTCAATAATCCTTTATATTTTACAAAAATATAGCTTTCGTCTGTTTACTACGTTTAATAATGTTTCGCAACGAATTCTACCGAGCAGCCGTAGTTCAGTTTGTAGAGGGTTGCATCGGATTCGGGAAGTTTTGAGCTTAATCAAAGTCTTGGGCTTGTCGGGATGGTACATTCGGAACTACTCCCTGGGCTGGCCAACTTTCTTCCCACATCCTCTCCAACCCCTATCTTGGCCTGAGCATAGTTGCCTAAAGAGCATAAATGAAATTCAGAATTCGAAGAATTTTGGCCTTATTATATGATTGTAGTCACACTGTCCAAAGAATTATGGGAGAAACGTAGGTGTTTAAGTATCAAAGAACTTTAACTTACTATCTCTGATTCTTACGGAACCCGCAGGTCCATCGACGTAGTAACAAATGTGCGCCATTGGATTCTATTCTGGGCAAGATTAAGGCAGCTTTCATCAGGAATACCTACTACCTCTTGAAGATACCTTCTAATATTGTCCTCCCCATAACGCATCTGTCTTCCCAACGCCCCTTTCCTTCCGGAGTCGCAACCACGATGGAATATTATCTTTGTTTTTTTCACGTGAGCTACATGAGCTGCCCATCTTATAGCCGTCATGATTTCATTATTTTCATAATATCGGATGAATCGTACAGTCTCTGCAGTTCTTCATTATACAGTGTCCTCCATTGTCCGGTCAGATCGCACCATTTCGGCCCGTATATCTTTCCCAAACTTCATTTTCAAACACAAGGTATTATGTTCATGTGCTAGGGTCGTATTTCAACCGTTTCGTATATTTTCAGTTTCAACTTTCATGACATTAATCATAACGTTAAGAGTTTTTGAACTGAATAGAAACATTCGTTGCAGGATGTTAAACGATTTTCATTTCTTCCGTGACTTTGTTTTCATTTGTTACAAATGCTCCTAAGTATTTATTAATGTCCTGTAAGAACTCATTCCTAGTTGATATAGTTTCGGCTTGTTATATATTTTGTGTTTCGGTTTGTTATATTTTTTGTTTTCTCTTCGTTCATCTGTTGGCGTATCTCTTCGCAAGCTTGTACTAACACATCAGAATTACTTTGTAGTGTATCTACATCGTCTTCTACTAAAAAGAAGAAAAAGAGTCAAAGCATTACGTTTATAAGTGTCGCATGCACGAGTAGTGCTTACGTATTCATATTGGTTAAGTGAATATTCACTTATTCAACAGTTGTATACATAGATTACCCAAGGAACGACATACTGTTGAACCTAAACTTCTAGATTTATGTGGGTCTGTTGTATTTAAACTTCCCGAATAATGCCGAGTATCAAAAGTGTGTACTACCATTTAATCTCAAAGCTACCCGGCGCCTCCACCACGTAATGTTTTTCTTGAGGGGGCGCCTTAATTGTCACCACAATGCCCAGTGTAACTGAGTTTGGCGCCGTTACTGGTTTATATAATTTATTAGGTGGAGACAGGTAGAGCAAGGTAAAGAAATGAAAGGATTGTAGCTTGTTTTTTATCCCTTCACCTTCTATTATAAAATTACAAGTTTATTATTTTAATAAAAGGAGTCTCCCGTACAAAACTACATTGGCTTATGTTTGAGGTACAAAGTATCTCAAATTACTTTCTCTGTAATCTTATTGTTGAAGTTGATGTAGCCCAAACAACGGTTTGTTGTATGGCAGGCGATGGCCCAAGTAGTTGGCAACTACCTGGCAGAGAAAGGAAGTTTGAAAGTCCAATCTCGTAGCAGATCTGGACTTAGAAGTTTTGCCTATTTTGTAGCAGGTTAGGCGGTAGTAAGGAACGGTTTATTCCGTGGCAGATTAGACTAAGGATTTTAGCCCTTTTCGTAGCAGAACCGGCCAAGGTGAGGAGGAGTGGATGCCACTATTCCTGGGAGCGGAATAGTGCCTGCTGCTTTGACTCGCCGGCTTTTATTTAGGTTTGGTTTGCTGACTTTGCAGTTTTTTGCTGTCTTTTGCTCCGTTGGCTGCCTTTGGTTACTGTGCTCGGCTCCGTCCGTTTTTTACTATATTTGTTTACGAGTATGAGCACATGTTTTTACTTGCTAGCGTACTTTACCATTTACTACTGCTTGTTTGTAAACAAACAGCATGTGCCTTGCGCGTGCTGTGCTAGCACATGTGTTTATACACATTTTGCAGATCATTACTCGTCACTTTACAATATTCTCTAAAATTATGTCAATCAAAGCATATATCTAAACTTCTATCATAACCAATGAAATAATGCATTCACTGGGTCAGACCTTCATATATTTAATCAATCTTAATATCATGCATAACATTTTATCATAGCAACAGTGCTCTTCTCACAGTTGACATAGTTGACCATACCTTAGCACATCTAAAATACCAACATATCAGATGCAGTGAACCTATAAACGTATTTCCATATAACCTTAGTATTTACCATTGAGGCAGTCCTCTTCAAACTATTTTCCATATTCATTTAATTACAACCAATCATATGTCGAATTATTATTTTGGTTTAAATCTAAGTCCATATTGCATTTCTAGCACCCTTCGAATCTGATTGGCTAAAACTTTTCCTACCAAAACAAAGCTGAAATAGCCTTTTGGCTTAAAACGGTTAATTATATATCTTCGTTCGAAATCACTAAGTTCTTACTTAATTATTGACACGCGTGTCACATACTATAGTATTCATTTGTGCTTTATATGAATCATATGTAGTAAGAGTTTAGGGCAACAGTCGCGACTGGAATATCAGAAATCTACATGACGATAAGGAGTTACTTTAGATTGTGTGGTCTTCTTACCAAACCTACTCATATTACGAAACATATGTTTTATATACATGACGAAAACATATATCGGTCTGAGCCAAAGTTGCCTAGAGGCCTTAAAATAAAATTCGACTTCATGAAACATATATCCTTCACTTCGTTTGGCCTTAAAGTAATGAACTTGATAATGACTAAGCTTTCGAATGAAATTCTTTTTTTTTTCCTGTGGAGAGAACGTTTCGTATATGGATATATTATTTGAATAGATTTCTATGCTTAAAAAAATACAAAAAATCAAAGTTTTCTCGATTTTCTTGCTATATTTCACTTACTTCTTCAGGTGTTTCTTCTAATTTTTTATATCGAATTGAATGAGACTGAATTTTGTTATGCTATTTTAACAATTTTGTACACATTGCACTTTGTGGCTCTCCAATAAGGTGTGTACTATGCACCGTTTGTATGCGTAAAGTTCAATTCGAATTATTTGGACGTTTCGTAAAAGAATTAGGAAGAAAGACCATTTACGCAACATAATAATCAGACATGACAATCATACCTACATATTTCTTGTGTAAGTACTCTTTCTCTCTCTTTCTTATTCCTTTTACGTGCTAGTGTATTTATAAATGTTTCTAATCAATTTTCTGCCAATGGAATTCTAATACTAACTGTTATGTTAAGCCACATATACAACGATGCTATAATATATTTCAATATCGTCCACGGCTATGCTGAATTTTACTTCTGAAGTATGTGGTACATTTGTGACTTTGATATTGCACTTTTCAGTCATGAAACATGCGTGTTTCAAGAATTGCAATTAAATCCCAATGAAAAGCTCGTGCACGTACGTGACATTCTTACAGCAATCTCTGAACGTACAGTATTCAGAAATTGCATTTAGCTCAAAAGGTCAAATTTTGCATATTCGCGGTTTTAGTATTGTATTGACGATATGTTTTATACATAAAAATGCTCTTATATGAAAAATTGTAATATCAAAAAGAATTCCCTGTCGATGTTAGCAGAAAATCTATCGAAACGATCGACTAGTTTTATGAGTTAAATACACAAACAATATCCTGCAAGACTCTTAGTAATCTGTCACAAACACACATGCTTATTTAGGCTGTCATATTCAAAACATGTTTTTTTTTCTGGTACTATATTTTCACATAACTGAGCTTCAACTGTTGCTAGATCGTATATATATTTTTTTTTGTTGCAAATTTTTTTTTTTTGTTTATATTTCTTTGTTTCTTTATTAATTTGTGTTTTGATAACGTGAATGAAAATGAATGTACGAGCTTGAGTACACCATGCATAAATGTTATAAAAAGAGAGAAAAGAACAAAAAATTGGACTTGTATCGAAGTCAATGTATCCGTATTAGATTTATTGCTGTTTTTCATTCCTGGATTGTGCTGTCACTGAGAGAACAGTAAACATCATGCAATTTCCAAAATTTTTGAAAAAGACATTCTCTTCAAATTCACTACAGCACTCTAAAGTTTTGATGCTCTAACTAATCCTGTGTACTTACTGCTAATTCTTTGTGCACATTTTTATGTTGTGTTTCGACTAATTATAAAATATTTTCTCTATTTTCAGGATCTGATTCTCTGATGATTGTGTTTAATGGAATGTACTTCAAAGGAAGCTGGGTGACACAATTCCAACCACAACACACAAGCACAGAGACTTTCTACATCTCCGAGACGAAGAAGGCATCAGTGTCGATGATGAGAACACAAGGCAAATTCAGAACTGGAACAATACCTGAGTTGGACAGTGACGTCATCGAATTACCTTATGAGGTAAGTTTACTGGATTATAATACTTCTAAAAATGAGGAGACAACGGGAGCTCCGATGGTAGAATAAGGTAGAAAAATGGGTACCTACATGTTAGGGTGTAAAGACAGGTGTACATAAGCTTCACAAACACAAAAGAAAAGCGGCAACATTTCGCAGAAGAATATTCACATAATAGCAGAGAAGATGGCCAGAGAGAACTGTTACTAAGGAGAAGCCATGTTGCCAATTGACCTTTCAGCTTCTGTTTGAACTGCACCAGCCTACGAAAATTGCACTAAAATCTATAAGAGTATATACTTTGATATCGTGACAAATATAATCTATATTGCTTGACGTAATATAGAACGGGGTCAAAATCTAAGGCGTAAAATATAAGTTGATAAAGTTATTTTTAAAACAAAAATTACGTTTCAAACAACATATATTCATATTTTCTGCTACAATTAACTAATAATTTCAATGACATATTTTTACGCACGGAGGGCAAATTGTTATCGTAAAGTACGTACCTTGGAACCACTGTTGTACTATTAATAACGGTAATAATTCTCTCCGAAAGCCCTTTTCGCCTTCCTCCGCAAGGCTTCTTCAGGCGAATGACGACTCACGTTGATTTTTTTTGTATGGGTGCGTGCATGCATTTTAAAATGTAAATAAAATTTGACAAAGTACAAGAATATTAACATAAAGTTGTGTGAAGTGAATAAATTTTATAATACCATGTTTTGAAACTTTAACGTCTACTGTCTTGTAATTGTTGCCAGTAAATCTGATACTGAGTTGGCGTCTTTTCATGTTCATTGATTCTAACATGTAGACAATATTTTGTAATAAGTTTGTTATTTCTTCTTACAACTGTAATTTAATTTCTTCGTATACTCCTGATTATTGGTCTGTAACTTTTTGCACCCTATGAATGATTTTTTTAGTAGTACATGGACTCCCAAATCACTAGTTATTCCATGTTTATGGAAGACCTTCTTTAATTATTGCGTGACACGAGTAATATTAGACATCCTCAAGTATTTGAAGTCGTTTTGATTTTACTTTTTGTTGAAATTTGATAATGCTGCGATATATCACTTTTTAGTTGATTTTTAGTATGACCATTTCCTAAATCTAGCCAAAAATGTGTTATATTTGAATATCCAAATCTTTGGGGAAGGAACAAAGTTTGTAGGCTCGAAGGAAAAAGTTTTTTATACATTACTCTCTGATGTATTAGAGTGAGCAGATCGTTGGCATAAAATGTAAGCTGTGGAGGCGGAAAGCTTCTTGAATATTGTGGTTAGGAAGGTCTAATTAACAAGTTTCAAACTACAATATACAGAAAGTCTTCCGCCTCTACAGCTTACCTTAGTCAACAATCTGCTCACTCGAATACATCAAAAGGTAATGTACAGAAAAACTTTTCTTCTTCGAGTCTACAAACTTCGTTCCTGCCCCAAAGATTTGGACATTCAAACATAACACACTATTTGGCTAGGTTTAGAAAATGATTATACTCATCATCAAAAAGAATGACGTATCGTAGAATTTTCAACAAACCACAAAATCAAAACGACTTCAAGTACTTCAGGATGTCTAATATTTCTCGTGTCATGCAACAATTATAGAAGATCTTCCATAAATATGGCATACCTTCTGATTTGTGCGTCCCTGTATTACTGAAAAAAATATTCATAGGGCACAAAAAGTTTTACAGATAAGACCAATAATCAGGAGTGTACGATGTAAATTGCAATTGTGAAAAGAAACACGTATGTATGATAAAACTTTGTCTATCTGTTAGAATCTGTCATCAACTCAGACAACCCAGTGTCGGAGTTATCCAATCATTTGTGATCTGAACTCATCAAACAGTCTCTTTTCGAGTGATTCGCAATTCCACAAATAATATTGAACGGACCATCACGGAAACTTGTTCCATCGTTTTAAACAAGTCAGAATTAAATATAGATAGGGAAAATGCAAATAAAGCTGGAGCCCTTCACAAAAGAAATAATTAGGAAAAGCAAACCATAGCATTTTTTACTTTTTAGACCGTCACCTTTGTCACAATACCTATATCAGGTTATGAAAATAATTAAAAAAACAAAAAAAAGCACCACTTTACCAACTGAATATTTTATTCACATATATTTATTAATTAAATTATTCTACAGTCCACGTTAATTTCGACGATTATGTACATAAAATGAGTCTACTAATATTCACACACATGTTGGTCAACATGTTTATAATTTTCGGTAATATTTCATACTCGTTTAGTTCAATGCCTTGTGACCTGGCAACAATTGTAAAACATTGTGTTATAGACTTTAATCATTTTACACAACTTTATTTCTTCTCTCAATATACTGTACCTGTACGTTGTCACACTTTATTTAGATTTTCAAATACACGGATCCGTACAAAAAGAAAACAAAAAACAATTCAACATAATAATCGTTGTACACCTGATGAAGCCTTGCGGACGAAGGTGAAAAGTGCTCCACAAAAGAGTTATTAATGGCAATGATTCCAAGGTACATATTTTTCTATAATAGTTGAGCTTAGGGCTTCCTTATCTTAAAAGCGAAAAATATTTAACTTCTTCCCATTTGGAACAATGTTAGTTCGTCAGTTTAACAAAATTATGATACGTTGATGATTTTATTAAAACTTGGCAAATTCTGATTTCTCATTTACTGTATTCACTTCTTCTAGTGGTCAAGCTTTGTGAGCTTTTCCTTTAGATTATCCTTGACATACACAACAAATTAAGCATAAATCCGTCACCTCGTTTGAGAAGCCAATTTCTGAAGCAAAAAATACAATGTTCTGCTGCTTTGACCGATTTTAGCCATTGACTTTGCGAAAAAGTGATCAGAAATGAAATTATTTAGACATTATTGATCAACATAGCGAACTTGGTCTAAATATGGAAAATGATTCACTGTTGTTCAATAATGGATATACAGGTTGGTGAATTGTGATACATGAGTAGGCTAGAATAAAAACTCACAAGTTCCAAAAAATGGCAAATTGTCATAAGTTTGAATTCTGATAGTACTACATACGGGCTATTTACGTATGAAATCAGTTCGTCCCTAAACGCACAAATTCTGTTTCAAAATTAAGTGCCAAGTTGGTGGTGAATGTCAAACGTCACATGTTCCACGGGATCATGAGAGTTTTGATTCTGAATTAGTGTCAGTCAGTAGCAGGGTTTCATTGTCGTTGCACAGCCACTATGTTTCTTCTTTGTATGGAAGTTGCTGAATTCAGTTTAGAGTTGTTTTGTTGCTAATGTGTGGATCGGAGAGTGACTGAATGACAGTTATCTAAATGTGAGTTATGGATAAGGAACCTCCTATCAGAAAGTTCGCAAGAGGGGAACCAGCATACCGAATGGATACAGGAATCTATAAATCTATACTGGAAGCAAAGAAAAGTGTGCTAACACTAATCCTGAACTAGTACCTGCACAGAGGAACAACCTACTCGAGCAAAAGCTGAAAAATGTGGAGAATCTGCTAGCAGCTCATTTTGGAGTAGATTAGAAACAACAGCCAGATCTACAGTTTTACGTGAACCTCCGATCCAATCCAGAAGCATTAATCCAAGGCGCTGATGAGTTATGCCAGCCTGTTGAAAGGAGATGTGCCCTTTTTCACTATTACGTGTTTCATGTGAACACACGTTATAATTTCATTTTATTTTATTTATAACACATTTTATATCATTCATAATAAAGCATGAATAAATTCCGACCCTTCTACTTAATTTCTAACAGAGATTGCCTTGCTTTGGTACCTAAAATGTTTGAAGTTAACTCACGTTCAGTATCAAAGCTCGCATGTTCCCTGTGTGAGAATCAAAACTCACAAGTTCCAGATTTTACGCGTGAATAAAACTACAACTACTACTTAATCACACATTTTGAGAGTAAAAAATGAGTTTTTGAGCCTCATTTCCATCAGAACCACCATTTTCCTTCCAAGGAATAGATGAGCAAAACGGTATATTAGGTTTTCGTGATTTCTCAAAATTTAACATTTTGGAACATGTGAGTTTCGTTTCTAGCCTACTCATATGTAAAAAGAGTTGTTTTGAAATGGTGGGTGTCGCGGACTTCGAAGGGACTGAGTCCTTCTACCGGTCATTCTGACATTTCTGGAATTTATCAGATCTTTTTTTATATTGAAACTACTTTGTTACATGCAGGCTCAAATGTGTTTGTGTTTGACAAAGTAAATTACAAGAACATGTTTCAATTTTCGTGATTCCTTGTTTCTGTTATGTGTTGTTTATTTTCTAAGCACCACTAGAACATTAGGTTAATCAGATATCGGTATAATTAATATGATCTTGTAATGGTGCTATTTTATGACTAGAATCACACATTTAAATAATTTACATTGTAGATACTACATAATTAATACAAAAATAATGTATAATACATTAAAATAATCACTGCACGGACACAGTCACGAATTGTCCAGTTCTTTATTAGACATTTTGTTTCGTTACCGAATTTCGCCTTGATATGGATATAGTTTTATATTTTATCTATTCGCTCATGATATCTTCGGAACAAAGTTAGCCTCTAGGGAAATTCTTTACTCTTTTCTTTTAGTTTTTTTTTTCTTTCTGATAATTCCAGGACTTAAACTCCCAATATTCGTTATCGTGTTATAGAAATATAGCTATGCTGTGTGGAAAAATGGATGTACACCAAGTAATAAAGCTGTCTGAGCTTATAGGAATTGCACTGAATAGTTTCGTTTCTCCCAACGTTTCGAGAGAACTATTGACCATTTTCATACTAACATCAATCTCTTGTTAGTACGGAGCGTTAAATCCTTTTTTCATCATTTTTGAGAGAAATGCATATTATGTTAGAATTAGAACTAATTACTTAGTTTCACTCTGATTCACTGTATCACAGATTCACTGTTTCACAAATTTTAGTTTCTTCCATGTTTTTGTTTCCCCTCTGATCTTGCAAAATAGAAGTACATAGATTTTTGTTTTATCATCTTTTATTTTAAATACAGATTTAATTTAATACGAACTTGTTTTAGGTTCATTGTATTCTTACATTTAAAAAAGTTAAATAAAATGCTGTATATTCATTTTTTATTTGAATTAGTAATGATGTACTACTAATTGATATAGGAAATGATATATCTATTAATTGTAGAGATTTTAATAGAGTTGCTCCTTCTTGATCTTATTTTGGTCATTCAAAGAATAGGTGATGCGCGTAATCAATATATAACATTATTATCAAAATGTTTGCTGGACGAGTCGTAGTATGTTTATGCTTTTTGTAGATCCATCATTGCCATAGAGTCAAAAATCTATTCTTATAATTGTTAATTGTATTTCAGAATGGCCAAAAATTATTATATACAGAACGGTTTAAAAGAAAGGAAAGAATAAAATATACGTATTCTATTAAACATAAAGATTTCCTCCCCTTTTCTAAAACTGTGTCATTTCTTTATTAGGGACGGGTTTTCATTACGCTTGGGTGAAACAATACAAAACTGAAATTCCTTGGAATCTACAATAAGTAACTACATAGTAATTACATCAATTCTTGTATTATACAGTTGAAGAACCAAATAGAAACAGAAGCGGGGCCTTATTGTCATCAATGGTGGTGAAAAACAGAACATAGTCAGGTTGATGGGCTATACGAAAAGAAGACAAGTTGTTGGGGTATGCATAATATAGACAGATTGATGGACTGTGCAAAAATAACACAGATTGATGTGCTTGAAAACAAAACAGGTTGATTAGCTACGCAAAAAGAAGACAGGTTGATGGACTATACAAAATGTAGACAGGCTTATGGACTTTGTAAATGCAACACAGACTGATGGACTTTAAAAAATAAAGGTTGATAAGGTATATAAAAAGACATGTTGAATGGTTATGTAAAATGAAGACAGGTTGATGGGCTATGCAGAAAGAAGATAGGTTGATTGATGGACAATGCAAATGTAAGCAGATTGATAGGCTATACGGTTAGTAGACAGGTTGCTGACCTATGTGACTTATCGACGGGCTAATGAGCTCACTATACGTAAACAACTTAGCAGGTTGGGTAATACTTAGGGAGTCAATTAAATTAACAAATCAATAGCTTCATTTATATATTTAAGAAGATTCCAGACACAGTTCCATAGCAATTTTGTACTGGATTGGACAATAACGAATACAAGAAAACATAAAACAATAAAAACTATTACAATAATAAAAACTTATAAAACATTATAATAATTATAATAATTATCGTAAGGCAAAACAAAATCAAAGTAAAGATCAACCAACACTACACCCACTCGCAAATTATATTTTCTATAAATCAAAATTTTGCACTAAGAGGCCTTAGGGATACACTTTCACCGACGTTACAATCTATAAACAGCATTATCTAGGGAGTTATACTGTGATTATAACCTATGAAAAGAGAACGTCTTACTATGAAAAGTCTTGGTTGCGTGCATGCAGGTTGAAAAAGTGCAAGTAAGCTGTGCTGGAATTCGAAACGAAAACTTATGAAGGACATCGATATCATTGAAGCTGATTGAAGCTATTTGCAAATTTGTAAAGATATTTGAAATTTGTCAAAGTTCTGTTGGTTTCAGGTAATTGAATGTTTAAAACTTCAAAGAATTGTCCTCTGCAAAGATTTCGTGCACACAAAACTCGAAAACGAACTATAGCTAGGAAGAAGTTAAGTGCACTGTCTACGTTCGATGTCAATGAGGGAGTCGCCATATCCGAAATAAATAAACAATATTGTATCTGCCATTTCACGAAAGCTTTGTAGAGCTTGCTGAGAGTAGTAATATCATCTACCTCAACAAATGTGTTAAGTACAAGTAATAATTATTTCTTTTGCGGTTTTAGTGACTTTCGTAACGTGTTCGTCAAATGGAGTTTACGTCCAGCTGACTATTAAGAAATACTGTCTCAATGTAGTATATAATACATTTAAAGAGAAAGACTAAAGGTTTTCAGGTATGTCTGATGATAAGGTTCGAATTGTTTTACTTAGATTGTGTCTGATTCCAGGGTGGACGCTATGCACTTCTAATTGTGTTGCCGAAACGACGGGATGGTCTTCGACAATTGGTCTCTGATCTAGCTGGTTTCTCTTTGTGTGACGTTTACAAACATTTGGAAATACGTGATATGGAAATACAACTGCCAACATTCAACGTAGAAACTACCACAAAACCAGAGGAATCACTTAAGAAGGTAAACTGTACTTTTTCATGTGTTTAAGTAGTAGAATTTCTCACCGAGTTGCCTTATTTCAGAATTTGGTACAAATGATAAATTTAAGATATCCAAGCTTAAGGCTCAATCCAAGTGGGTTTCCCCGCCTTTTGCGTTTTACGTCAATTATTCAGAATTCCGTGCAGGTAAACAAAATGTAACTTTCGCAAACCAAAGTTCGTGTTATGCTTCAACAACGAGTTCAATTAGCTTTACAGAAATGCTAGTAATAACTTCAGGATTGTGTGCAGACACTTTTGGGACATTATTCTGTCCAAAAAGTGTCTGCACACAATCCTGCGATTACTTGTAGCATTTCTTTAAAACTCATTGTACCCATTATTGAAGTACGAACGAACTTTGGTCCGTGAAAGTTAAATTTTGTTTACCTGCACTGAACTTTGAATAATTGACGTAAAACGCAAAAGGGCGGGAAAACCCACTTGGATTGAGCCATAAACTACAAAAGTGAAAATTTAGGTGATAACATGTTTCTTTCAGCAAGATCACCCGGGATATGCCCCAGAGCAGGAAAATTACCCCTCTCAGTAAAATTCTCAAGAGAAGGAACCAGAAAGTAAATACGTATTTATTTTGTGATAAAACGTCCCTGTAATAATACCCACGCAGAATAGTTTCTCTGAAAGAAACACTGGGTGGTAATATTACACTGAGTCCTTCCTTCTGTCATTATCGCACAACAGTATTTTTATGTTCATAATATTGTTCTTCAAGTAGCTGAACTATATAAGAACAAATCAATGTTTGGAATTTGAAAAACTTAGTTTTGTACTCTAACACAATTCTGTATGACGCCTTTTAAAGTTCTTTAGAAGGATAAGTTTATTTCTTCTATACATAATTCCGTTTCGTCTCATCTGGCTTTAAAAATATGTATCAAATACTGGAGGATAAGAAAGATTACCTGCATTTTAATTAAAGAAATAAAATGCTCATTTTAGCTTCTCATTATGTCCAAACATAAACAGAAATAATCTCTTTTGAGGCAAATTAAAGTATTATTAACAATTTTGACAACATTTTTGAATAATGGTTTTCCAAAAAACAATATATCTTTGTCATAAAGTAACTCATAAAAGTTATTGAATGTTGACTAAATAAATTTATTTAGTTCAAATCGCCACGCGATCATAGCTCAATTCAGGCACGTATCCAGAACTTGGTTTTGGGAGGGGTCCAAGGGCTTATGTTGGTGGGGTCCAAGGTGTGTCTGAGCATGAAATGTATATTAAATATGTATAATTACGCCTGAAGTGATACTATTTTTTTCATAAAACCCTGAGTTTTTTGGAGGTCGGACCCTCGGACCCACCCCGTAAATACGTGCCTGGCTTAGTTAGTAGAGCGTTGGTTTCGCGCTTGGAAGACTGAGTTTGCACCCAACGATCACGCATTCTGACTGACGTTTGCTCTGGTTACCCTCGATCGCCTTGGGCAAATGCTGAGATAATATATTGAATAAAACCAGAGCTGGTATATTCCCTTTGATGTTGTTATTCGATATCAAATATCCTTTAAGAAACAAATGAAGTTTGTAATATAAATAAATAAATAAGCAGTGCAAAGATTTCGTAGATCGTAACAATTGAAGCGTATGCGCGAACAAACGTCTAAGTGATATTTTCAAATATAAAAAAATCACGAGCACATTTTTATATATAACAGGCAAAATATAAGGCACAAAATATTCATACTTTGCACAAAAGCGAACTTTAGTCTAATAAGTCTTCGTGCGAAATATGAATATTTTATGCCTCATATTTTTCCTGTTATATATAAAAATGTACTCGTGCCTTCTTTTTATTTGGAAATGTCACTTAGACATTTGTTCGCGCATACGCTTCAATTACTAAATCTCCACGAGTTTTGACAATCTGGTAGAACCTTACTAATATACATTGCAAAGCATAATATGCGGGACATTATTTTCAAACCTAAGTCAAATATCAATTCCAGAAGCCAAGGGATACTAGTGAGATTTACGAATAAAAGAAATCCTGGGTAATATTTTATATATCTGGACCTTAGTAAAACATGGTCGGATGTCATAGTTTTACTTTCTTTTTTAAGGAGAGCAGTTTTGCGCTCAGGAAAGGAAAGGGAAGGAAATTCAGAGCACTTCTCATACTAATTTTGAAAGGCCTGTTTCCTGGGCCTTTGCTACTAATATGCGATGTGCTCTGGAGTTTGTATCTCTTGGTTTTCTGGAGAAAAACGAGTATCCTGCGAAAATATGACATCTGACATTATTCCACTAAGGTCCAGATATATAAGCCGAAATATATATGACTTAAAATTGTCGTATTTTATACATGGACACATTAAAGTTCAAAGTTTCTGTGTACAAAATATGACAATATGTTTCGGGTTACATATAAAAGATAAACGCAATTTTTTATGCGTCAATGTTACTTGTATCCCTTTACTTCTGGACCCCCCAAATATTGGTTCATGATTACGATATTATGAAACTTGTTGGACTTAGAAGAAGGTATACTTAAAGACCATCTTCTGTGAATTTGGGTGTCTATTGCTATGAGAATATTCTAGGTTTGTAAAATGTAACAAGTTGGAGGAGTCTTTAGGCATGCGATTTCTTCTTAGTTCGACCAATCAGAGATAGTAGCTTAATCACAGGAGATAACTTTACAGAGATTGACATTGATAAGTATTTTTCTACAATTCGTCCTAATTACCTCCTTCCGTGTACTCGTTTTATTGTTCATATGCTCATGTGTAAGAAGAAGATATTTACGATCGATAAGATCACACTTGCTCCAATTCTCGCACTGTTTTCCGTTATGAATTTAAGGAAACAAACGGTCCATTGCCTCTTTGTTTGGTAGCTCAGTTATTTTCCGTTCTTTCTGCCTTTCTTATCATCCTAGTTAGCTCCTGAATAGAAAATACACCCACAAAGACATAGAAAGAACTTTCAAAACTTGTATACCCGCATATCCTGATCAACAATGAAAGAAATATATTTTATTAAATAAAATGAGTTTCTAGAAATTAGGAATAAAATCAGTTTGATAGGTTAAGCAATTGCATAATGTCCAAAATAAACATAACGTGGCTTCTGTGAAAGAAAAAAAAACAAGAAATAAATAAGGTATGATTTAGAGTAACGATCAACCGTTATTAAAAGTCATGAAGTGAGGAAGCTCGTTAATATAAAAAATACTTCTCATATAACTTGACTTACTTGATGAGATATGAATCTGGGATAATGACTAATACGCTCAAATCGAAATTTGTGAGACTAAAGGTCATGGAAATACTATTGGATGATTGACAGTCTCGGTTAATAATAAATTTAAATTTTGCAAAATAATAATAATAAACAATAAATCGTAATAAAACTTGTCACTTACTACTTTGATTAAATATTAGGATCACAGTCTAGAAAGTTTATTTACTGTAATCACGTCGCTTCGTTCGATTTTGTTTAGTCCTTCGATTGGAAAACCACAATCATTTCAATATTGCCTTCTATTTACTGTTAATAACAAACAACTTAATTTCTAATAATTTAGAATTTAGCTAATCATTTTTCACTCAATGCAGTTATTTATATTTATATTAAATAATGTAATCATTCAAAAACAAAATGACGAAGATTAAAGAAACTGAATCAATATAAAGAGTTTTGGAACCAAAAATCAACATGTCACTATCAGCATCTTGCAGACCTTATGA
>JAGDQP010031057.1:0-22174 GCA_022664845.1 Lepisma saccharinum | reverse complement strand
CAAGAATGATTAATGATCTCGTTATAGTTTAGCGCAATGTCCCTACTTAGGTGTATTGTCATATTTACAAAATGTGAACAATGTTTTAAGGTAAAATTCAAGTTAAATTGGCAGGATTTTTGTTAGCAATATAATTAATTATACAACAATGCATAGTTGAATTATCAATGGGAGACTTATGTCTGACCACGCTATAGTTACGATAAAAATATATAAATACATTGTTAGAAATTTACTCCGGGTACAATACAGCATTTTTGTGGTAACTATACATGTTGTCATAACGACAATGTCGTATTGATGAAAGTACGATATTATGTTGCTGTTTTGATCATGTGTATTGCTGAATGGCCTCCGTACACTGCGGAATTTACCATAGAGTATATTTACTGTAGCCATATATAGTTATATCAACAATATCGTTATGTAAGTGACGTATACATTGTGCTCACATACTTCAAATGGTGGGCCCATTATAAATAATAACATGTTATATTTTGCACTCATTTTAAAATTTTTTAGGTAAGAATGTAAATCCCCAAGATATTAACTTTTCTTCGTCTTCCTTAGCTAATCCTCACACATTCCTCTATTTTATAGATTGGAACAAAGAACATGGTTTCCAACTTCGCAATGTCTCACGTAACGGTATTGTTCTCGTGACTATAGTTCTTACCTTTTCTGCGTATGCGCATCCAACAACCATGGAAAACTTACGGGATCTCAGCCACCTGGCTGCGGGCCTGAACTTTCGCTATATTGGCGAGGATTGGGTAGCTAATCAGTCACAATCAATCAACGTAGTGTTAAATTATGTAACGTATACACAAAAGAAGAAGTGACCAGATTTTCAAATAAGGGGACGTTAAGCCAATTACTTACGATTTTGAGAAATCTTTTAAAAATATAGTAGCTATAAAATTGAGGATATAATATGTGGTTTGTCATAACATTTCGTGGCTAGAAATCTGTGTGATTGTTATTGGTATTGTTAATATCAGTTTTTAAAAACTTTGAAGATTCATTAAACGTTTTCCCCGAGCTATTTTGCACTATAAAGTCTAACAAGCCCACAGTTCCTGACATTGATCGAAATTTTTCTGCCGAGTAGACTGAAGACAGTTCATGACGGCATAGATCTTCTTTGTCAAAAAATGTGTAAATTGAACATAATTTATCCACAGTTTGTTTTGAAAAATTTCAAAAGTAACTCGGAAATTTCTCTGGAGTAAACAGTGTGGCTGCCATAACGGGATTATGCTTCGCAAGTAATAACATCGCATACTTCCTTTGCTTCCCTTACCCATTCCATTCTTTCACTCTTTCTCCTTTTTCATATCGTGTTTGTATTGTCTGTTGTTTCACTCGAATCACCAAGTTGGTCTCTAATACGTCTAATATTTCATTCAACGTGGAAAATAGCCTTTGTGCCAAGGAAGGTTCACTTTCTCGATTTTGAAGTTGATTAAACCAAAATTCCACAAGAGACATTATTTTACTTCAAAAAGGCCAGAAATTAAAATAACTGCTAATAAGTGTTTTCTTGGGTACTTCAACCCGATGGATTGTGTTTGAATTTTTCTCTTCCTCCATGTTCATTATCTTATTCATGCATTGAATAATATCCTTTTTATGTTCAGAAACAATATTTAAGCTTCTAGACAGGAAGTTCCAACAAATATTAACTCGGGGTAACAGTTTCTAAAACAGCGACTTGCTGGGGACTACAATAAAACAAGTGCACATGTCTTTCAAATTTGAAAGAAAAAAAAACATTTCTATTTATAGAATCAGCTTTCCCGGTAAATTGATTCACTTGATGAGCGTAACAATGTATATACACAGCATTTGAAATGGAACGATACAATGACATAGCTTTAAAATTATGATTTCGCGATTAACGTAATATGAGTTGCCCACTATGACCTCTATCTGAAAGCGATACTGGACTGACTGCTGATGCTGCCAAAATTTGATGAATACATGAAGCCAGGAAGCGGAGAGAACACTTATTCTCGTTTGTCCTCGTTCAGTCTAAACCAATATGGACCAATTGTTTAGTTCTAACTCAGCTTTTCGCTTGATATAGCTGTGTGGCCCGTTTTTTATTTGTCTTAATTCCTGCAAGAAACGTAAATATTATTTGCAGTATTTTCTATTACATGCAGAGTACGGTATACTATTACTCAGAAAATAAAACAAATAAAAAACGGGCATCATAGCGATATTTTGCGTATAAAATTGAGTTAAAACTGAAAATTTGGTCCACATTGCATTAGACTGGAAGTGGACATACGAGTTTAAATATTTGCTCTGGCGTCTATCTTTTACACTAAGCGGTCACTCCAGTATCGTTACGTAAAGCTAGGGAGTAGCCCGTACACATACACCCTCTCTCTCTCTCTCTCTCTCTCTCTCTCTCTCTCTCTCACACACACACACAAACACACACACACACACACACAAACAAATACAGAGAGAGAGAGAAATAGCGAGTAAATGAAAGGGACTAGCAGACATCTTTCTGTAGGCTGGGCGGAGGTACTGCGGGCCACAAATGCCATCTTCTGGAAACATTGGAAAGCTAAGGAGGGGAGAAATTAGTAGAATACATTGTTCGGCTTGCTTGGTCCATGAGACTTCTCAGTCCCTGTGCTAATTTGTATTAGAAATATGAGTCCAACATCTAGCAGAGGGGACGAATTACAACACCAAGATTAAACTGTGAACTTGGGAAGTTCCTTTTCCCTTCCTAAAAGGAAACTATGGATCTTTTGTAACACAGAGGGGGGAGAATATTATTACATTGAAATAACAATTAAATAATTTAAGAATGTAGGTGTTGTGCAACAGCTCAACAAAGATACAGTCCGTCACTGGTTAGATACATTACCGAAGTAAACACCTTAAGAGCTGTTTAGAGAAATGGGAAATATTGAAATTCGTGCGTGATATAATTTTATTATTTCCTCAAATAGCGTAAGCGTGGATAAAGATTTCCGAATGACAATTAAGTTTGCGATGCTATCATTGGTTGTTTCAAGGACCTCAGCAAAGAGGCCTATTAAAAAATTAAGAGTATCTGCTGAAAAAAACATCTGAAGGATGAAATTCTATAGTATTTCGAAAGTATCTTCGATGGCTTTTCAATAACATCGGTTCTGAAGAAAATTTATATTGGTCTTTGATAAGCAATGCTTACCTTTAATATGACTAAACTCATTGTTTTGCTATATTTATTTTTGCAAGAAAACAAATTATTTAGCATACAACGATCACTTTTATTTATTTATTAGATGGAAACACTGCAGCAGATTCTAATCCGTCGCTCGTGGTCAAATCTTCGACGTACAGACAGTCATTTGTATGCGGCGTTTCCTCGCATCAATTTTGTTGTTTTCCTCTTTTAGTAGAGGTTTTCAATTTGCTGGACCAAATTCTATTCCCACATTCGGTTTACTCTCATCTTGAATCGACACAGAGAGGGAGAGAGGGGGGGAAGTGGGAAGTGAGAGAAAGATACTCTTCTTGGAAATTGTGTGACTCTAAGTTGCAATTGGCACCACTTACTGCTAGCTCTGTGTTCATAAGCAATAGCGTAGCAACGTTAAGGGAGGCACCCGGCAAGAATGAATGTGGATAACAACGTTTCCCTCTAAATTTCGAATTCCCAAATACATTAAAGTTGTACATTTTGGCAAAATTATAACTAAACCTTACTAAGTAGGTAATAATACTACAATTACTACTAATACTACTAATAATAATAAATGTTGTATTATATCTTTCTCATTAGCATGAGTCCTAATCGGTATTTAGAAGTTGACTTGTATTATCTTCAACTAAGCAAAACAAGTACCACCAAAAATTTAAGGATTATTGCCTTAGTAACAAGAAATTAGAAAATATTGAGAAGTTACTCAATTACTCTCAAAAATACTTAAAGAGTTATTGTAAGGTAAGAAACAAAGCAATATATTGTAACAAGTTAGTTTCAAAATACTTCTGAGACAACTGGGGAAATTATGATAACTGGCTAATTGTGATACACAATATTTTAACTATATTCATTTGCACCGTTTGCGTTGTATTTTTTTTAAGTGTTTAAATAATACATTGTTTTTCGTTCCTGAGTGATAATACTGTTTTGTTGGTGAAGTTAAGGTAAAAAGTTATTAAATTGAATTACTTCTCAAACATTAAGACGTCATCTTTATTTAGCTATTCAGTACATCATTTATTAGTGAAACCGATGTATCGGGAATTGATTGAACTCTGTGGTCGGTCTATCCTACCGAACGTTGAAAAAAAAATGTTTAAAATATACTTTTTGTATTTATTTAGATTTAAACACGTTTTTATAGACTGCAAAAAGTCGTGTTTAAAACGTTTTAAACATTTTCTAAAAAAAATGGTAGGGTGATATGTACTTTATCTTCACTAACCTCTCTATTCATAACAACTTACTAGAAATTGTAGTTTCTGTTTTACCAAGTTTGATGAATTTATTAAAATTGAATGATAAAGCCATTTATTATATGAAAGGCGAAAAGGTAAAGGTATACCTGGTGCAATGCGCACGCGCCGTGAGCGGCGCATGGGGATGTGGAAGTAGCGCTCCATATATTCCCGACCAACGGCATGAAGTGTGGTGCGGTGATTAGTCCCACGCTCGGCTGCCTATAGCTCCCAAAGTGCCTAGCAATACAAAGGATACCGTGGTACTTAATTTGGTAGAAGAGTGCCTATACCTCAGAACGCTAGGCATGGGAACACTGAAGGAAAATTCTCCAGTGACCTGACCTGGATTTGTATTACGCTTCTTGAAATGTTCTCTCATTCTGGCAACAAGGTCTGCCATTTTTGTTTCACATAGCCTGCATTTGGCTTTTACCGTATCATTATTTTCGGAGGCATTAACATAGTAAATTGTGTCCAGATTAAATCCTTTTCTTTTCGTGTGCACCTTATTGATAATAATTCTAAAAATGGACAGCAAATAAGCAGAGTATGTAATAAGTTATACCATCGACGTAAAATGTAAAGGAATCCTACGTTCACATTCCTGATCCATCGTACCAATATTTTCTTTTTTTTTATGGTCTACAAAATTTTTATAGCTATGTTCCCAAAAAAGAAAACTGATTTTAGACTCTAATGGCGTCCATTTCTGGTGAAAAATTGGTCGAAAGTTTATCTTCTGCAATATATTTCAATGAGCCCCCACGTACACCGCCTGCCTGATCTCTCGGGACGAACTTTATATTATATCTTATGGTATAAACAAAATTTATATTAATGTTCCCCCCCCAAAAAAAAATACTTTTTACCAAAATGTCGGCTATTTTTTGTGGAAAATTTGTCATAGTTGCATTTCATTTTGTTTCTCTATTCAAAAAGAACTTGAGTATAGAAAAATAATATTTAAAACTTCATTTAAACATCAAAATCGCCTCTATGTTATAGCTTTGGTCCACAGAAATGATAATTATAGGTTAAACG
Source organism: Lepisma saccharinum (assembly GCA_022664845.1). Lineage (NCBI taxonomy): Eukaryota > Metazoa > Arthropoda > Insecta > Zygentoma > Lepismatidae > Lepisma > Lepisma saccharinum. The sequence goes on along the minus strand of JAGDQP010031057.1, from coordinate 16,672 downwards.
CCCCCTCAAATTGGGAGTCTGAACGACAGAAAAATAAAAGCTTATAGAGTAGGTTGCAGGAAGTATTAAATGAAAGGAATTTTTGGGCTGAATATCAATATGAGTTATTTTCTTTAGAAAGGGATTTTAGAGATAGCAAAAAATAGACTGTTTAAAAACTAAACTGGTGTCCATTCTTGGTTGAAAATTAGTCAAATATTTCTTTTTCTAATGAAATTTTCACTTTGAGACAAAACAATAACATTCTCATAACCATCCCCCAAAATTGGGGACCTGGAGACCAGAACAGGGTCCCTGAAAAGATTTTCTTAAGTGTGTCATTTTATGGGGCATGAAATAAAAGTATTTTTCTGATTGAATGAATATGATTTAGTTTTTTTTTTTTCATAATAGGATTTTGAGGATTCCAGATTTATACTAAAATTAAACTGCTAAAAAAATAAAAGATGGTGGCCGTTTTTCTTTCTAGTAAGCAGTTTTATTTTTGCTACAAATTTGGAATCCCTAAAATGTTATTCTAAATAAATTAATTCATATTCTGCCAAAAATCCCTCACATGACCTACTCATAAACTTCATATTTCAGGCTTCGATGTTCCCCACCTCTTCTCCAGGTCAAAAGGCTCCCAATTTTTAGTAGCCCTTTTCGCAAATTACTATTTCTTTAGGCCAAAAACAAGTAACACAGTGCCGAGTTTGAAGTTTTAGTTAGGTTTGTTTTTTTTCCTTCAACCTAAGGGCTCTTTTCTTTAACATAAAAAACTCTTGGTCTTTAAAAGAAAGAGTTTTCGACCCATTTCCGATTGCAAATACCGCAAGTATGGTTATACACAGTTTCACTTTAGTGAAAACTTTGCTATAAAATTCGAATCCTTAGGGTTTTTTTCTGAAGAATGTAACTCAAATTTATATTCAGTAGAAAAAATATTTCATTTCATACTCCACAAAATCTTCTTTATAAATTTTTCTCAGACTCCCAATTTGGGGACTTTTACCGTATAACTACCTTTTCTTTAGGTGAAAACACTGTGCCAGTTTTGAAGTTCAAGTGCGTTTTAATATTTTGTCTCAGCTCAAGTGTTTTTTTTTTTTTTTTGTTTTTTTAAGAAAATCGTCTTTGACCAATTTTTGATCATAAATAACCTCCATTTTTATCTAAATCCAGTTTTCTTTTTTTTGAGAACATTGCTCTAAATTTCATTTATATCATAAGGAATTATATAACATTGATCACGAAGGATCATGGAGTGTACGTTCGGATTCATAGAAAATAATTGTAAAAAATATTCTTTTGAACAGTTTTCGATCAAATTTTACAGCCATTATGGTCTGAAACTAGTTCTCTTTTTTTGGAAGCATAGCTATAAATTTCATTTAGACCCGAAAGAATGAGAAAAAGTTGGTTCAGATGGATGGGGTGGGGGTGGGGGGGTCAGGTGGGATTTCCCTGGATCGCCGAGTAAAACTACAATCAGCGAATAAGAAATGATTATCAAATCTGCACAGTTACTCACTAATGTCATTTTCCTCATGAACATAAAAAAAGAGATAGAGGAATGTAATCATAAAAGGAAATACAAGCCCATGCAGTCTATCGTTTCCTGGCAGTTTCTCACAATAAATGAAAAGCGAAGAATTGAAATATGAAACTCTTGTTTTATGTTATTGATAGCGAATTAATATTTTCCACTTCTAGCATTCAAACCATAAAGAACAAACAAAACAACACATTTTAAGTCTCCTGATAATTACTTATCTATGGATAAGTAACACTAACATTCGTGAGTTTCAGAATCAATACCCGAATATTTTCTGTGTTTTAACCGATGGATTCAAATGATTTGAATGTTGGACGCGCGTTTGTTTTATAGGCCTACGTGTAAGTCCACCAATTTTATCTTAACACCAAAACCAGTATTTTTACTGCTGAAATATATGCACTTGTACAGCCTTTGGATTATTGTGTCTTGTTCGTGGTTTTGAATAGCATCATTGGTTGTACGGATTCACTCAGTGTCCTTCAGAGGTTCACAAATATGTATAATTAACATCCTCTCGTGCAACAGGTGCTCTCACACATGCCATACGCATGGTAGAGTGCTCAGCTCTGGTGTTTGGAACCATTTTTTTGATCCTTGCCCATGCCATGTGGTGGACAAACACTGTGTGTTCTCGGATTTCTACCGTTTCCTTCCACTTTCTTCATTCCACAATTCATTCCATCACCATCCATCCGACCTACGCCAAAGTAAAGAGCTTAAAATTAAATTCAAATTCAAATTCGGATAGTCCAGAAGAGTAGGTGATCTACGAATGTAACTAGGCAGTCTAGGCTATTGTCTTTTAACATTTTGGAAAAGCAAAATCGTTCTCAATTCACAACATTTCTTTTCTTTTAAGAAGAAGTGTTCTTTTGAATGCCTACATCTGAAGAAACACTATCATCCAGTTTCTCGTGTCCATTTTCCTCATGGCAAGAACAATTAGGAAAAGAAGAGTGTGATGGAACGTGGTATTGAAATTTTGAAAGTGATAGAGAATGGTGGAATGAACTCTAGCTGCTTACACGGAAAATGCAACCGTTGATTATGGAAATTTTCTGCAATTCGTTTTGGTTCTGAGAAAATACCATTGATATACGAAAAATGAGCACATGAATGAAAGCATCGGGACAAGGTGGTACGGATAATTTGGCGACTTTTTAATTTAATAATATATTTAATGGGATTGTACAAGCAATAGCTGAAATTGTTCAAGAGAAAATTTCTGAGGAAGTAAAGGAGGAACATATGTGATCTGTTCTGATTGATACAATTCATAAATCGACAAGGGAACAGTGTGCAGTTCTTGCTTATTTTGTTTTAATGATCCGGTTTTTGAAAAACTATTTGCTATTGAGAAGTGTGATTCTACAATTGGCCAAGCTTTCTACATGTCAGTGATGACTATCATGGAAGTATGTAATGTTGACATGACATGAAAACGTGGATTTAAAATTCATCTGAACGTGATGAAAACATGCAAGGGATACAGGAGATTTATTGTGTGGCTTAATGAAACTGCAACACAGCAGAACCATATTTGGTGTTACTTGCATGTGTTTAACCTTATGATGGCTGCAACAATTGGACTGTTATTCAGAATACTTTGTTTTTTGTTCTCTTCTCAATAATACTGCATTGTTTCTGAAAGAATCATAGGTGATAAATAAAATCTGGGAATCTCCCTGTGAAGAAAACTCTGCACTAACGCGGAAGTTTGTTGATGGGTTGAAAAATGTGGCCTTCAGGAAAGTTTTGGCTCACTTTCCAATCCAGACATAAATCTCCTTACATCGAAGTTCTTACCGCATTTGACCAAGTCAAACAGAAAGCACTGTATGGTCAAAAGCCGCAGATATAAAGAAAACTTACTGAAATATGAAACCATTTTGATGGTTCATGTTTGATTTACAACACCACTCTCCAACCACTTACAGACCAGTGGGATCAATATATTGAAGGACTATCACATGATATGCAAGACGAAAGAGGATATGGACAAAGCTAAATGAAATTTTGAAACCATCCAGACTTCTACAGATGACTTTGTCCAGTGGGTGAATGGCCTTTGTTGTGTGAATTTGAAGTTAAAACGTCCCTGCCTGAAAGAGGAAAAAAAACTATGCCAGAAGAAATACTAACTAAAGAAATATTAAACAATGATATAGAAGATTACAAGATTCAAGTCCAGAAAGTTATAATTGGCCGTGTGAAAGTCAGGATGAGAAACTGTTTTTACCAGGGGAATCATTTCTATACAGATTTGATAGTCCTTCCTACGAGGACGTTCCAAGACCTAAGGGAAAGTGTGTTGGTGGCAGTGTTGAACGACATTGAAGCACAAAGTAGAAGAGGTTTAAATAAACAAATAATGGTGATAAGAAGTGAACTAAGAAGTTTGGGAAATCAGCAGGAAACCCTTAAACGTTCTGCACTAGAAGAATATAATCTGCGAGCTACTCAGTTTGAGTGATGATGAAGACAAGGTGTTCATCAGAATGATCATTTAGACCACTTGAATAACAAAGCCTACAGTGCTTGTAAAAACTGTACTGTGTGCTGTTACAAAATTCTACGACGATGCAATCTGCTTACAAGAGTTCACGATTCCTTTGGCTGTGCTTATAGGTACCTTATTAAGAGTTAATACTTATCAACTCTTCCGTTTACACAGGAGGGATGTGAGTAGAAGCCTTTACTCTGAAGCTCATCTAGAATACATTGAGAAACAGAATGAATCAGGGGAAAATGAAAGCATTCCTGTTTAAGGCAACTAAATGGAAAGTGTTACATATAATTTTTGTGGAGGACATCAAGGTTACTATGAGGACATTATCAACAAGATGGCTAGAAGAAAAAAAACAATGATGAAACTTTTAATTGGGTGAAATAAATTATAAAAATCTCAAAGTCATATTTTAAAACTGAACCGAGATATAAATTTTATTGTAATGAAGTAAACCATTTTCCTGGTACTTATGCAAGATATAGAACTAAACATTTCATCAACGTACTACTGCTATTGCGAATTAGGGCGATGAAGCGAAATATTTCATTTTGAAAAGACAATTTTTCATGCAATGTCCTAGGCACAATATCTTAAAATTTATTATCGTTCATTGCGCTTTATAGTATATATATAACTAATAAATTTAAGGTTATGTTTTCTTTCAGAGAAGACAGTAACAAGCGACCTCTATTTTGCTTTTAAGAAAGAGTTGGCAATTTTGGTGTGCGAGGAAAAACTGTCATTGGAGATGGGGAATTAGGGATCCCGGTACAAGTTACAGTCCCAGGCCGAAAAATAATCCTAGTCCATCCCTGACCACAGCACGGGTAAAGCAAGCCTACTGAAATAGTTTTTCAAACTTTCTTCGTGCCTAAGATGCTTTGTAAAACACCTTCTATCCTTTTCCTTTTGTACGGGAGTACATATATTAATATTTAGATTTTTTTACAACCTTGATCAATATTGCCAGATGAGAATTTATCACATCGGAAACGTTACTCGTCAGTTATTTCTTCTATTCAAGAAGAGATTGTATAGCTTTATAATTTCTATCAAATTATTTTTTTAAAAAATGTAAATTTCAGCGCGCACTTTTCGAATCCGGAACTTACTTTCATATAATTCTGCCTCGTTTTCGAAAACTAGGGATTCCAACTCGAACCCCAAATCGTCGCCTTACAGAATCAATATTGTTTTCGATTAATCGGAAAGCATGAATTAAAGAAAAAGTTCTTTTTGGGAGTTGATTCGTCTGAATAGAGTTGATTTTTTTACAAGTTACAATTTATTGTAATCATGTTGTCAATGTTACTGTCCTACTAAAATGTTTCATTCTCTCAAACTCGACAGTCCTATTTATATTTGATATGCTCTTGTGTACAATGCTAGAGAATACCCTGTGTCATAAAGCGACCCAGTACTAGTTGAAAAAATTCTAGTTTATACCAGATTGCCGACACTTTCAACCAGATGATGTCACAATCTAACTTCTAATATCTATCCTGTTGATACAACTCAAGACATTAAAATTAAATTTTACTTTCATTCATCTTTTTTGACATATTGAAATATATTATTTTATTTACCATTAACAAGTCGATTTTGGCTCCACATTGGAATCCCTGTATCTAGAAAATGAAGCAAAATTTGACAAAAGACAAAGGAAGTTTGGCTCTCGAATTCTATTCGTGTTCGGTATGGCAGTAAATTTTCTACTCCAACTTTGAAATTTTGTATTTTTTTAAAAAAAATATAGAAAACGAAATTCAAAATATAACACGGATACCTTTTCCTCTTGTTTTGGTGTCAGGAATTTAACTGTAAAGTATGGTTGTCGAATTTTGTCTCTTTGTTCCAAACGACAAGTCAATTCAAATTGTGCAGTGATCGCTGCAATTTAGTAGCTAATTTTTACGTATTTGGGATGTCTTTGGATTTTTTTAAATTAAATTTTCAGCTTTCGGTACGCACTTCTTGTTAGTGTTCCTTGTGAGCGTTTCTGTCTGTAGCTATTCTTGGGTTACTGCCACTTTATATGACGAATACCATCAGAATTAAACTACAAAAGGATACCCAATTTTCTTACCCAGCTATGTCGCCAAACATATCTCAAATGTGTCTGTTCTGCTCAATATTAAAGTAGAATTGTGTTCACTAATAAATAATATAGTAACACCATAGAAAGTGAATAGAAGAAGACAAGTGCAGGAATAAGCCTAATGTTAGATTTTCGTCAAACATATATTTAGACAAATGATATAATGAAGTAACCTACCAAATCTTAAGAGCAAGCTAAAGTTTTAGTTTTCTTTGAGTTTAACATAGACGGTTGAACCATATTAAATAATTATCTTTATTTTGAACGTATAAATGTGTTTCTCAATAGAGAAACGCTATGGCAATTTTAGAACTATGCAGAGGAATTTCAATTGAATGACCGGTCTTGTTTGCGGCTCACACTGGGACAAGTGTACTTCTCCCTTTTTTTTTTTTGGCGTCACGTAAATCTACTATCTACCAGAAAGAAAATGGTCACCTGCCTGAAATCTTTTGATGAGGTCTTCCTCAGTTAAACCTGGGGCTGGCGCTGCATCTGTGGCATGCTTTCAAATAGGTTTTCGAGGACCTTCTGTGGAACGTTTCGCCATTGCTCTTACAATATCTCAAATAGGTTGGCAATGGAAGTTGGCCGCATTTCCTGAGAGCTTACCCACCGGTTTAACTCCGTTCGAAAGGTGTCTATGGAATTGAGGTCGGGGCACTGGGCGGGCCAATCTAAGCGTTAAACATTGTTCTCTTCATACCCCCAGCAGCAATATCGCATTGCCATCCTGGAAGTAACAGGGCTGAATCACATACAACCACTACAATGTTGGAAACACTTCATTGTTTAGAATTTTACGGAACGATTTTGTGTTAGTGCAGCCATACACAACCATAGACATTCAACACCTTAGTACGTGAAACACTTCCATACCATAATGCAACCAACCTCCACCAAATTTTCAAGTGGGCACTAGGGATTTTAGTAGAAAGCGTTCCCCGGCTAGTCCCCATCGCCACACACGTATACGTACATCAGATCGAACTAGTGTAAACCTCGGCTCGTTACCCCATAAAACCAATTTCGAATGCTCCAGTGTCTGTTAGCGATTGTCCAAACATTACTTGAGTCTCCAAGCTGTATTGGTCTTTATGATATAGGGTTTATGCGAAGTTACTCTGTGTGAAAATGTGAGGTGCTGGACCTCTGTTTGCAATGGAGACGGATACCCTTATTGCTTAGAATTTGAAATTATTTATGGCTTTAGGCATTTGAGGCTTATCCCGGGATAAGGTTGGGGAAAGGATGTTGGAAGGTAGACGGCCAGGAACTATTTTGAAGGTGCCATGTCGGCATATCCCTTTTGCTGCCGAAACTCCTCTCTAATTATGACTTTTAACTATCTCCTTTTCAGGTATATGCGATCTCTGTTGGTAAGAATTTTTAGTCACTCGGAACGTTTGACATTCCTAAAATTTACTTCCACCTTCCACATACAAAGAACGAATGCCACAGTTGATTGCGGCCTGGCTTTTGCACTACTGGGCAACCCACTGAAGGGTGGAATTCAACAATTCCACCCGTATCGAAAACCCGTAGCTTTGCAGCACGCGCTATGCCCATCATAACTGATTCTCTAGACTTTAATTCCTTGTTTACCTGAAAATTTCTACATACATTATATTCCAAATAGATTCAGGGAAATATTTAAAATAAAGGTGTCCGCAGTTCGTAGTGCATTGTTTGTATAAGACTTGATTTCATTCATTAATCAGGGAATACGCAATGTGTACTTTATTGTTAACCCATTGATTAACTGAAATTTTCAAATAGATAGAGTAATTTTCTTGGAAACCAGTGTACCTAATCGACACAAATTCGCTTCCGGGTAAAAGCGTCTGAAATCATCACTGATTATCAATCACTCAAAAAGTTCTTCCTGGAAATGTGTTTGTATGTCAAAAATAGAAATTTTCAACTTAATTCAATTTTAATTCAATAATCCATTTCTAACTCAACAACGAAGAAAATAAGCAAAACAAGAGGAAAGAAGAAATTCAGAGGATATGATTTAGGGGAAGGGATTTTCAGTAACAAGAGCAAACAAAAAACAGGAGCGCTTGTTTAGGTCAGTTGCTACCAGAATGAAATATGATAATGGAATTTACAGATGGCTCTGAGAAAAAAAGCAGCAAATGACTAGCATTTTGCTTAGTCTTCTGGACATTTATCTTGTGTTCCATAGTTACATGGACACAAGAAACCATTTTGTTTACACTATAGCTCAGAGGAAATGAAGCATTTCGAAAATAACTGGTGGTTGTTTAGTAAAGGAAGAAAATCTTGCTTCAAGAAATGTTACTTTATATGAGATAAAATTTCATTTTCTAGGATCTCTTTCAAGTATTATCCAATTTCTTATTTTCCTTGTTTTTGTTTTTATCATGACACTAAAGCATTTCATAGCCGTAAAGTACACAAAATGTAACCAGAGAAAACCGACCTTAAGCATAGTTTATATACAATTATCTTTGAAGAAAGAGCTTCGACTTTTGTTTCAGAATTTTAATAAAAGGAGAACAACATGCAGAAATGTTACTAGTAGGGTAAACCATAAACTAGCATTTCATTATAGAGGAAATGTAACCTTTTTCGTAACTCCATCTTCAAAGTAATGACCTTGGCCAGTGACATACTTCTACCAGCTTTCAAACGATTTGGCAAAACAACTCTGCAGGACATTTGTTTTTTCGTCTTCTTCAGTGCGCACGTAGCAATCGTCTTGATATCTTTGGCTGAAGTGAACCTTTTGACCAAGTGACGGATCTTTGGAAACAGCTAGTAATGAGCTGGAGCAAAATCCGGAGAATATATAGGCTCAGGAAGCAGACGTATATCCTGTTTTTGAATTATTAGTTCATTTTGATCGACTTGTGTGTTGCAGCGTTCTCATGATGGGGAATCAAATTCTTCCCTTGCTACAAATGAAACGATTTTACATCGTGCTACATCACAAAGACGACAAAGAATATTAATCTGACAGTTCGAACTTCAGGAATGAATTAGAAATGAACGAGTCCCTGCATATCGAAAAATGATACTCCCAGCGTAATATTTCCCTTTGATCTGTTTGCGCAAAACCGTTTGAATTGTGGGTTGTAATGAAAAAATCCATGGCGCATCACATTAATCAGACTGCTCCAAAGACTTGTCAACCTGGATCATAATGGATATCGTAATGAGATAGTAACTGTGTCAATACGTGAGTGTGACATAACAAAGGTGTTTATGTCAACACAAACAGCAGACAACAGTAAACCCTGGTAGTGGAACAAAAAGGTAATAAGACAACCTTTATAGGAAGAAAAAAAAGAATATTAAAAGAACAACAACAAAAGTCTTACATTACAATTAAGTGGTCACTTCTCCCTTCTATAATCCTGGGACCTGGTACAGGGTCCACAGCTAAAAGCAACAACCAACTATATCTGGGACCTGGTACGGAGTACGTTACAAGTTAAATATACAAAGAGAAGTGATCCACTTACACACATAGCAGCAAAAAGGCACAAGTTCAAAATAATCTTAGTTATACTTATAAATTGGGCTAGTAAAATATTATTGTATTATACATATATTAAAAATTTTATAATAAATTGGTGCTAAAAAAACACAAATTAAGTTTAGTTCAATTTACAGTAATTTTTACTTAATTCCGCTCTACCTGAATTTATATAACCCGTAAAAAATCATAACGTGGTGTCGGTGCTAATCTTATAGTAAATAAAAAACAAACAGTGTTTAGTATAAAAGTGCAAAAACTAGTCAAATCAATTTATATAACAAAAAACAAAACAAAAAATTCCAAATTCCGTGTCATTTTTTATTATTATTCCTTTCTCAACATCTACACCAAAAAAACATCTACACCAAATAGATATCTACAAAAAAAAACTAAACAACAAATACAAGGTATATTTTAGTATACTATATAAGCCGACCTGAGTAGGAATAGACGCAAGGGTGAGGTCGCTAGTGGTTGTTTATACGCTGCAGCAGATGTCTTGTCAAGGACATAAACAGTGTTATCAAAGGTGTCGTCGGGAAAGTATACCATAAAACATACTCTTTTAAAACTATGAAACTTGCTTTTGTGTGAGATTACTATTGTCTCATTATTGATTCGGACTGCTTCCTTCTAGCAATTGTGGGAGGGGCTGAAATATCATTTAGGGGCTTAATAGCATGTTTTACACGAAAGGGAATCACTGGGGCGGAAACTTCTCCAAGATTAAAAGTCGTTGCAATTGGAAGTCACAGTGCAGACTTGTCGACTTGTAACATTTGTCATTTATTGTTCTTTGTCCTAAGGAATACCCATTCCAAATTTCAAGTTTCTAACTTTTAACAATTTTCGATTTCTCATATTCCACTCTTTAAGAGGTTTTCGCCCCCTCATCGGGGATGTCGAATCAAAAATTAAGATAACTGTTAGTAATAAATTAAAACAAAGTATTTTCATGTCAAATATCAATTTTCTAACTCCAGTCGTTTCCGAGTTGCACTTCATCCACGTTTAACCCCTTCGGCGGGAGGGGCAACCTTTTAATTCTATAGGTAATCTCTCTAGGTTTTAAGGAATATTTTTTTTAAATTTCATTTATGGCCTTTAGGCATCTAAGACTCAGGCCGTAGGAGAAGAAAGGATTCGGGAAGGTGTCGGCCACGACCTACGTTGAAAGTGCCATCACGGAATTTGTTTGGTGTGACTGAGGAAAACCCTAGAAAATCCTCAATCAGCATGGTCGTCCGCTGGAGTCGAACCCGTGACCTCCCGAATGCTACGCCAACGTTCTACCGCTGAGCTACGGTGGCTCGGTACTAAGGAATATATGTACCATTACTTTATTCTAATCCGTCAAGGGGCGTGGAATTGTATAGTGTTCAAACAATCTTCCAGTTTTATCTTCAGCCCGTTTATTTACTTTGTTGTACAATTATGCATCTAAACTTCCAAAATTATATTTTATCAACAAAAGTGTGGCTAGATACATAACAACTAAGAACGAGAACACAGAGAAAGTACACAAGTTTAAATACTTCATCTACCGATGCTGTAAGAATAATGAAATCACAACAACTTGGGTAGGCATGCAATGTAGCTCGGATGGGGAGTAAGAAGATTATATTCCATCTTGGTTGGAAGGCCGGAGGGAAAGAGACCTGTGGGAAGACCGAGATGACGTTGGGAGGACAATATAAGAAGGGATCTTCGTGAAGTATTTGTAATGACAATGAGGGAAGGTAGTCGACAAGCCTCTTGCGAATGTATCATCTCGACATTCGCCTGGTGTGGCTGAGGACAAACCTAGACAAAAATGTCACGATGGCTGACCTCTAAAGTCACATTCGCGTACTCCGCATTGCCGCTCCGAAGTCCAGGACGCTACCGCCTGGACCATGAAGCAGGGGTGTAACTACTATGTCGCAAAAGCCCGCAATGCGGGGAGCCCTTCACAATAGCCTCTCAGTGGACCGAATCGAACTTCGGCCATGGGTATTCTCTTGCGGGATGGGGACCTAATATGTATTTACACCTCTGCCATGAAGCCTGGGTAAAAGGTCTTGCTAGCGTATCTCAAGGTAGAAACTAGAAAACTTTCTAAAGAGTTGCAGAGGTGGAGTGAGAGAGTGGCAACCATATAAGTTGTTACTAACAGAGCTTTTATTTAACTTGCCCAAGTCATATGTAATCTACTTCCCATGTGTGGATTACAAGGACAATAGATATAGCTTCTCAATAATCAATATATTGTAACTGTAATGTAATTTTTAATATCTTGGTTCTAAAATTAATACAAAACAACCAGCAACAAAATTTCTTGGATGGCAACACTTCAAGCGAGAGGCGAAGAGTAGTAACACATCTGTGCGTCTTTATTGTTTTGGCATGGTTCATCGGTTGTTCCAAAACTTGCCACGTCTATTCATATTCTGGTCGGCTTATACATAATTTCAATTGTCTTTATAGTAATTTAAAGCAAAGTAAACACCCACCTTAAAATCCATAAGTAAATGACGCTAACTCGTTCTGGTGCAAAAAGCAATAAATTAAATTCAAATTCAAATTCAAAATCAAATTTAAAAAATAATATGGCTACAAAACCATCTTTTAATTTACCACATTTAACAAAATTTACAAAACAAATAACTAAAAAGCCAAATAATTTTTATATAATTTTTAAACATTTGGTAATCTTACAAAACTAAAATAATTTTTAAAAAATTGACATTTTGCCAAAGTACCTATCAAAAATAGCATTAAATTTGATATTCCAGTTACAAACTTTAAACCAATGTTCTGCATTAAACTATAAAAAGCTAAAAAAATATCTAACCTTTGCAGACCTCGCTTGCCAGCTTATAAAGCTAGATTAAAAATGAACCAATTTCATTTCAATTTAGCCCCCCCACAAAAAAAAACTTCCTAAAGAAAGTATCTTAATACCACAGGTAACACAAATTTTAAAAAATAGCAAATAAAATAATAACATTAAAATAGATAACTCTGGTTAAGTTCAAAATTAAATCAAGATATTACTGCCATAATTTTCGTGTAATAAAACATTCACATCTTAATCCTCTGTTCAAACAAAATTTACTTAAGCGTTTATTAGCTCGCATCAATTTTAAAAACATTATTTATTTTTATAAAAGAAAACAAAACAAGCTATCATACCAGAAAAAAACACAACAAAACATTGCTCAACAGTTATTGTGTTACTCAAGCAACATAATATGGCAAACGTTTTTGCAGCAAAAAAGTGGTAATACCAACAAAATCTTATTTCTATCTTCGTGTGCAATTAAAAAATGCATAAAAACAAACTCAGCATTTGTTTATGTAACTTTAAAAAGGTATTTAACAAATAAATACAACCTGCAAGCAATAACGTTAAAAATGCCAATCAATAATCCAATACTTCTCATTGCAAACCCAACAAAACACAAAGTTAAATTAAACAAAAATGCACCAATAGCGTATATAAAAAAATCAATTAAAAAGGTCTCACTACAAATTACAAAAAATTAGGCAAACAAAAATAACATGTATAAATACAAAATGCCCCCAAAAATAAATAGCAAATTGGCGCATACAAAACCACTTTTTAAACTTTCAATGTTTAATATAAATCCAAAACTATCAATAAAAACAAAAAAATTAACTTGCAAAACTTCTGTATTATTATAAAAACGTATTTAGTTTCTCGCTATCAAACATTTCGTATTTCAAAAGCTATAAACACAAAATTAAGGTTGACAAAGTAGCAGCGTTTCATCAAAAGAGTCCACCTGTTCCACTTGGTATACGCCAGAAAATAAATAACCAGTTAAGCAAATTAAAAAAGCTAAAGTGATAAAAAAAACTCAAGTTCTTTTTCTTCACCTCTTCTTGTAGTACGCAAACCAGGTTCATCACTATACCTTTCATTTGCTTGGCTATAACTATTATTGCCAACAGCCTCATCGTCATTTATTTCATGTATCGTATAAGCAACAAATGCCAAAATAGCAACAAAACAAAACACCCCCCAAAAAACACCTGCAACTCACCCTGCTCATCGCCAACTCAAAACAAAAAAAAACAATACCACCCTCCACATAAATAATAACCCCAGTGCTCACCAGTGCCACATTAAACCCACAAATAGTGCAACAGTGCAGTGTTCATACACCATTAATAATTTAGTGTACATAATGTACAAAAAATAATCTAAAATATAAAAGTAAAAGCGTATCCCTTTAAGGGAAATACTGCACAAAATGCAAGCCCTGCTTAGGACAGTAAGTTCACATTTACTCTCTCATTCAAAATGAAAATAAACTGTGCAAAACTTTAGTGTAAATAAGTAAAAGCAAATAAAAATATATAATTTTGTAAAAAGTAAAATCCCAAAACTAGGGATTCACTCCCTCAAAACGCTCGCTCATCCCCACTTTTAAAAGGACCCGGGGAGCGTAATGAGATAGTAACTTTGTCAATAGGTGAGTGTGACAAACACACAAAGGTGTTTATGTCAACACAAACAGCAGACGACAGTAAACCCTGGTAGTGGAACAAAAAAGTAATAAGACACACCTCCAGAGGAAGAAAAAAACATTATAAAAATATACAACAAAAGTCCTACACCACAATCAAGTGGTCACTTCTCCCTTCTATAAACCTGGGACCTGGTACAGGGTCCACACCTAAAAGCAACAACCAACAATACCTGGGACCTGGTACGGAATCCATTACAAGTCAAATATACAAAGAGAAGTAATCCACTTACCCACATAGCAGCAAAAAGGCACAAGTTCAAAATAATCCTAGTTATACTTATAAATCGGGCTAGTAAAATATTATTGTATCATACATATATTATAAACTCTCATAATAAATTGGTGTTAAAAAACACAAATCAAGTCTAGTTCTATTCACATTAATTTCTACTCAGTCCCGCTCTACCTGAATTTATATAACCCGTAAAAAATCATAACGATATTGATTACCTTCACTAGTCTGCTACCGTATACTAGTCATAACATATCAGCTAATCACTTTGAGCAGCCGCCAGGCAGTCATTCCACATAATGACGTGGAAGACAAACTTCGGTTTGTTTTTTACTCTATTGGTATAAACACAGGGCAATGATAAAGAGTTCGAGGCTTTCTTAATTTTGCTAGTACACTGACCCTTAATGATAGAACTCCCAAGCATTGGTCCTGCCGGTAGGATGCTGGTGTTCAAGGTTTTGGGAACCCATACCCAGCCTAAACGTTTTTAGCTACCAAAACGAAATTTGGTGTGAAGGTAGATCATCACTAGTAGATTAAGAAAACATTACAAAATGTTGAAAAATTCGCTATTTTGAATCCAAAATGGCCGCCAAAGTTATTTTTTCATATGATAAACAACCTAAACGACTGGAGATCGAAAAACGAAATTTGATAGGACGGTACATAATTACAATTAGGTTACGAAAGTATTACAAAATGTCTGCAAATACGCCAACTTGAATCCAAAACGAAGGACCCTAAAAATTCATTTTCAATACGATTTGAGCTAGAGATACGAAATTTGATATAAAGGTCTATTATCAAGAGTGGTTTAGGAAAATATTACATTTGAAAAAAAAGAGTCACCATCTTGGATTCAAAATGGCCGCCAAAAGTATTCTCCACGCCGTTTGAGCTAGAGAAATGAAATTTAGTATGAAGGTAGATCACGACAATATAAGAAAATGTTAAAAACATCACCATGTTTAATCCAAAATGGCCATCCCAAAACCAATTTTTCAAACAGCTGAAGCTAAAGAAACAAAATTTGGTATGTAGGTGTACGTTACAATAAATGGGTCAATGTATTCTAGAGCTGCTGTATGCCTACTATAATGATACTCAATTTCGTCTTGCTGTCAGTACGCGAAACCATTCATTTTCACAGTTGCTGTATATCCTACCGGTAGGACGCTTGGACGTTCTGTCATTAATGGCTCGCCTTCAAAATTAAACGTCTTTGTTTCAAACGGCTACTAACCTTTGACACTAGAAGTTTAAAATAGTTGCGTCTTTAATACGTATGACTATGTACTCACTTCTGTACAGAAAAATTAAATTGCATGAGGGATAGTTGTAATAGTGTTATATGTATAAAAGAACATAAAAGAGTAATAGTAAATAGGATGGTGAATTTCACAATGGTGATTACTTTAAACTTACCTTCAAGAAATGTAGCGTGAAAGGATTTTAAAATGGGTGGGAAAATGAAGTTCCCTCATTTCAACTATGAAATAACATTTCCCCTGCCTGTATAATTGAGACACTAGCCTACATTATAGGCCTTTGGTTTCCAACTGGCGGCCCCTTCTTGCAGCCTACGAGCTAAGTTTGAATAGTAAATTAACTTACTGACCTAGTTACGTGTGTGTGTGTCTTTCGATAATTCTGGATAGTTTAGCAATTTTCAAACGTGCACAAATTTATTATTAGAGTTTAAATATTTTGCTTGCTTTTCATTCTAATCACTCAAGAGTTAATTTCACTTCAAGAAGTTTATTTTAAAGCTACAAAATATATTTATCATTCGTAGTTCTAGAAGAGATTAAATTTTGGTTAAAACACTGAAGGTTAAGGGGTTGATACAAGCAAAACTAAAGCATGTTGTGATCCACTCTCTTTTACTTGGCTTATACACTCCTATTCTGTATATAGTTCTGTCTCTCTCGATTACATTACGCTTTGTAATCCCAGAACTCCTCTATATATAGAAATTACCGAGGTCACCCACAATATTTAATCTCATTTCAACGTCCCAGATTTAGGAACCAAACGGAGGCCCCATTTACGGCCATGGTTCTTCTCTCTAAGCCCATCGGATCCGACCAGTTAAATTATTTTAACTTTATTTTATTCGGTCGCCAGGCCTAGTTAGACCAATAAATAATTAATATGATATTAGATTAATGAGAATATCTAAGGAGAATGAAGTAATTATAACCGGTAAATATAATATTCAAAATGAATGTTCGCTGAGGA
>JAGDQP010031056.1:0-22175 GCA_022664845.1 Lepisma saccharinum | reverse complement strand
ATATAAGCTTTGCGTGAGTCAAGTTTTAGTACTATTTTCATTATTTGAGGTGGTTCCCTTTAAAATTTTCTTGGGCCCTTCATTGGCCCCCTGAAAATATCTAGCTACGCTACTGCACAGAACGTATTCCTTTCTTATTTATTTACATTTTTAAATTTATTACTTATGTTCTTGCTACATAACAAAGGTTCTACACATTAGCACTTGATACTTAAAATCGTACTTTGCCTATTAGAAATATTTGTATATTAATGGTAAATAAGCGATTACAAAGGACGTACCAGTGCTAAAGTCAAAGACATATTTTTCTCCACAGTTTGCAATCATGACAAATCCAACGTTGTATGGCTCATCTCTTTCGGACTTGCAGCTACTGATATCTAGGAGGGGCATACATGGAGAATAAAAGCGATTGCAAAGAACCTGCCAGTTGTAGAGTCAAACTCATAATTTACTTCAGATCATCGCGAATCGAACAGTGTACGGCTCATGCTCATCTCTAACTTGTAGTTACTGAGATCTAGGAGGGGCACAAATGGAGAATAGTAGGCGATTGAAAAGGACCTGCCAATTTTAAAGTCATAGTTTCCCCCACTGTTTCAGATCATGACAAAGCCAACGGAGTATGGTTCACCTCTGTCTGATTTGTAGTTACTGAGATCTAGGAAGGGCACAGATAGAGAATACTAAACGATTGAAAAGGACCTGCCAATTTTAGAGTGAAAGTCATAGTTCGCCCACCGTTTTAGATCATGACGAATCCAAGGGTATATGCATCATTTCTGTGTGACTGATAGCTACAGAGATCTGGAGGTGGGAGAACAGATCATGTTAAAAAACAGGAAAAATGGAGAAAACTAACCAAGTGGAAAGGACCTGTCAGTTGTAAAGTCAAATTCATAAGAGTTCACACCGTTTGAGATCATGACAAATCCAACGGTGTATGGCTTATCTCTGTCGGACTTGTAGTTGCTGAGATCTAGGGGCAGACAGAAAGGACAAACTCTATATCTTCCGTTATTCACTGACGTTCATAAGTGTGCGCTAACAAGACATCCTTTTATTCATATAAAAAGTAACATCATTTTAAGTTTTTATATAAAAATAGCTTACGTTCATTTTCCTTATAGTGTTAACAAAAATCAAATTTTGTAAAAATATTTTTGTGTCATTTCAAATAGCCTTCACTAAAGTACATTTGTATCGCAAATTAAATCTTTTTAACCTATCTCTCTAAGTAAGCAATCAACCCACCCCCGATAGAGCACACTAAATAATTATACCTGTCTCCCTCCTAACCAACACTAATAGAAACAATTTTTGCTAGCGCACTGACTTAATTGATTCCCGCTTAAATGCAAATTTATGAACCCTAAATATTGTCCCGTTTTAGCGTTAATTACATTTGACAACAATATTGTATGCCCAAACAAATAAAGCAATGTGTGCACATAATTTTTTTACAAATTGTAAAATTTCTAAGCAGCTATTTCTGACCGTAACTTAGTATCAATTCCGAAAGACCAACAGCTTTATAAGAAACACACGGTATACTTATCATTCTGTAATGACACAACAGTTGTGCACCTCTAATCTACTACATATTATTAAAAACCGGAAACAGAAAATCACTTGCCACTCAGTTTAATCCAATTCCTGGATTTTTTTTATGAAGAATCGATTATACCAAAATATTATTTTCATCTTACACAAACACAAACTTTAGGTAATTTTTTGGTCATGATTACATTCTGTTTTACAGATTTTGAACAAAACCGGAACTTTAGACGTTCGAAAAGGTCTGCCCGGGACTCGGGACTTCGATGGTCCAAACCGGAACAGTCCTGGGCAACCCGGGACGGTTGGTAACCCTGTGCAGGATGATTTGGAGAGGTGATGTATGGGAATCCCTGGCAAAATTATTTGCAGATGATATACTGTGCGTATAATGTGATATTGCAACTAATATTTTGTACTGGAATATTGCTATTGACTTGCAATATGCCTTTTGTGATTACATAAACTATATTAAGCACATAATAAACTTCATACATAATAAGGAAAAACATTATCATAAGAGATTCCGCCAGGACTTACAGTTTGAGTGTGTAAAGTCAGAATTAGGATGGTTTAAGTGGGGTTTTGCACGGTTTCCAACGATTTTTGACCGTAAAAATGTTAAAGTTGGTTGTGCTCTTGAAGATTCGGAGGGTGACACTCCCACAGGGTGGCAAAATCATGATTATTATTCTGTTAACTTTTGAAAAATGTTACATTCTAATAATATTAATTTTACCATTTAATCATTATAATTACGACGACAGTCATGCAACAAGCATCCCCAGTGGGTGAGTGGCAACGCTTGCTGATTTGTAAACAAGTATCCCGAGTTTGATATCCGGTAGGGACGCAAGTGAATCGAAACCCACTTTAAATTGTAGACCCCGTCCTTAGGAGCTCAACTTCATTTTCATTTGTAAACATTAAAGTTGATTTCGCAGAAGGAGTAGGGAGGTACCGAGATAATCCTGCTGCCGGCCATACTGAGTGATTTCAATTTTTCGTCAATTTCACGAGACGAGCGTTAAGATGGTACCCCGAAACACGCCATGTTCGCTAGCATTCCTTTTCTTTTTCTGGAAGAGTAATCGCGAGGAACTACAGACATCTGACAGGCCTAGACAACATATACAAATTTAGCCCTCAGAAAATCAAGATATGGTGCGGAACAAAAGCTCAAACATTCTACCCAGAAATCCCCCTCCCAAAAAGTGATTTGTTCTTGAAAGTAGACTTAATTAAAGTGAACTTAAGGTTTAGTAGCGTTATTCTTACTATGTGACAGAACAAACCAATAATGAAAAGGATATTTTGTGTTTATTACGTTTCAAATAATAACAAGAGACCCTCTTTCCCTTTGTTTTTACTGAAAAGGCTTCTTTTGTCTTGTATTAGACAACCTTTGTTTAGTTCTTCAATTAAAGTTTTTATAATAAACCATTGTTGTAATTAAAATTTTGGTCAGTTTTTTATTATTGTTATTATAATAAGCCATTGTTTTAACCAACACTTAGCACCCAAGTTGACAACTATACAGAAAAAATGGAAAAGAAATTTCAGCCATTTGGAGCATATACTTTATAAAGAAGCTGCAAAAAATGCTTCAGTGCTCTGTCAAATTAACTTTTGTAACTATACAGTTTTAAAATTAAAACTTTGAGTTCAGCGAGTTAAAATTGGATATCACTCCCTTCTTTCTGTAGGCTTCAATTTCAAAATCCTACGTCGCTACTTGAATAAAAAGTTACTAAATGTTCCTATGAAGAGGGAGATGTACCGACAGTTGGCAACACTGATTTGTATGAAATGAAATTCTCGTGACAACTCGTCCTTACGAGAACTCGCCAAAGGACATCACGCCCCATGACAACTCGTCCCACGACTTCTAGTCCCGTGACAACTAATCCCTGCGACAACTCGCTCCACGACATCTCGCATCATGTCAACTCGCCCCGATATCTTACCCCATGACAACTCGCCCCACGACCACTAGTCCCACGACAACTCATCCCTACGAAAACTCGCCCCACAACAAATCGTCCCATGGCAACTTGTCGCGCGAAAACCCGCCCCAAGACAACTGGTCCCTACGAGAACTTATCCCAATGACAACTGGTCCCGCGAAAACTAGTCCAGCAACAACTCGCCCTATAA
The DNA here is from genome assembly GCA_022664845.1 of Lepisma saccharinum. NCBI lineage: Eukaryota > Metazoa > Arthropoda > Insecta > Zygentoma > Lepismatidae > Lepisma > Lepisma saccharinum. The sequence continues at coordinate 18,461 of JAGDQP010031056.1, read as the reverse complement.
CAACTCGTCCCGTGACAACTGGTCCCGTAAAAACCCGTCCTACGACAACTGGACCCTATAACAACTCGTCTCACGGCAACTGGTCCCGCGAAAACTTGTCCCATGACTGTTCGCCCCTATGATAACTCGTCCTGCGACAACTGATCTCTACAACAGCCCACTCCACGACAACTCGTCCCTATTACAAGTCGTCCCACACAACTGGTCCCCATGACAACTCGTCTCCCGACAATCGTACCTGTAGTTTTGAATTTCCACTTTAATTTTTAGAGCGGAATTTGCAGACAAAATACATGAAAATCCATTTCCTTCAGTATTCGTTCCTGGAAATCATACTAACTACGTATCAAGGTCATTAAGACCTAGCGTTCAAAAAGTATGCAACAAATGCTCAGGTTAAAGTTTAGAGTTAACACCCGCGAATAAAATTTCAATTTTGTGTACATGAAGAACAATTTGTTTTGACCTATCTGTGATTGATTGGTTTGTTATTAACATCCTGGTGAACTTCTAAGGAGGGACCTACATTTCTGGACAAAGTGGACTTCGAACTGCTACGTTCAATATAGAGCTCGGCAGGAATTAAACCAGTTGTCGTAGGGACGAGTTGTCGCGGGACCAGTTGACGTTGTGCGAATTGTTATGGGTCATGATGTCGTGGGGCGAATTGTGTAGGGACGAGTTGTTGCAGGTGTAGTTGTCGTTTCTTCATGGCAGCCATCTTGAAGTCTAGAAGTTTAAGGGATTTTTAAAGTCAGTTTTGTCATTGTGAGCGATAAGGTTCATGATTGGGTAATGATGCAATAGCCTGAAAATAACACTTTGGTTTTGAAGTAGTGAAGGAAATGAAACCCAAATGCATAACGATACAACACTATAATCAGGAACGATTTGTATGAATTTGGATAAGAAATACACTGAAAACTTAATAAAATATTTAAAATAAAAAGTAGTGAAAAATATTTCTTATTGTAACTGAAGACTATAGGAAAACAACGTGCTTTGTCTACTTTTGGCCAAACTGGGATAAGACTGACATCTGTTAGCTCTTTAAAGGACCTTTTAACAAGCTATCATGAATGAAGGTGGCATTCATAGTCCGTCTGCTACAAGCAAATTTTGATTTGATGTGCAGGTATACGCAATGCGAATTCTGAACTTTTAAAATGCTCTTCTGTAAATGCAATAAAATGGACAAAACGCGTTCTTTCCTTGTGGTCTTCAATTTACATATCACATTTCGACGATTTTCAATTAAAAATACAACAGTGCTGTTAATTTAGACCCGAAAAGGTCTTTAAGTAGAAACGAATGTCATGCTTCACCAATTATTATGAAACTTTAACGAATCGTTAAGTACCTCTAAGCTAAGAGCTTTCAAATTCATTACATTAAGTAACTGGAAATTCGTTAAACTGTTAACGAAAGTTGGTGATATCCACCGATAGTGTTTCAATTTCGAAAGTTTTTCTTTAAAATAAAGTCCCACTATTAAACACAGACAGCCTCATGTAAAACTGTTTGAAATAAACACTGACTATCGTATTAAACCCTACGCATACACATCGGCGAACAAAAGAATAATTCTTGTAATTTTTCAATTTCTTTGGATCTCCTAAACTGAACTAGTGAACCTGGAAATAAACATAATAATCTCGATTACGATAATTATACCAATCTAAGTCAAAAGTGCTAGAATCTGATTTTGCGAAATGTGTTTTCTTTAAATTGGCTATAGTGCTTCTGTAAATTAATTTTATAGCTGATATTACATATACTGGTCTTTATTTAAACTCGGAAAAATACTCCAAATATAATTAATGGTCTCTTTACTGCTCTCATTTGCCTGTACATCTGAATGCATAAAGTACGAAATGTCGGCAAAGGCGAACGAAAACAAAGGCATAGTGTGCCAGTATTTCAATTTCTTGACAAGTTCCGACAAACAAAAATACTGTAATATATTCTACAAAATTGAGGTCAGATGAACAGTAAAATACCATAACTTTAAGTGCACTATTACAGGCATGATCTCCTGCTAGTAAATGAACTGACTGTTAATTATTCGACTTCGTTTGGTACAAGCTTTGAAACCAACTGTGCCAATAGGTCTTTAAGCAATGTAATTAAATCATGATTTTCTTTTTAATTACTTCTTGGATCGTCCATCCAATCAGAGACTTCTTGGTTATTTTAGGAAATAAGGTGATATTTACAGTGGGGAGAAATGTTTCGTGTTTGGTAACACTTCGTGTGGCCGCCTCTGTTGCCCCTTATTCGAAGTGGAGATGAGGACTGCAGATAGCAGGATCTTGCGTGTAGCAAGAACAGATTTACGTCAAGAAGTTGAAATCATGTCAGACCTTTCCTTATACAAGTTGTTAAGAAAATACGAGTAAACCAGAGAAGAAAACCAAGTCTAATACTCAGACACATAACAACATAAAATGCAATAAACATTATAAAGTGGTAGAAATCAATGAGCATGTTTTCAGAGTACTAAATAGTTTCTGGAGCCTAAGCTATTTACACACATGAACCATCAGATGTTAAAAATATTTTGAATGAGTAGTACAAAACAAATATTTTCTTTTGTACTTTCTTTGAGAACAGTATAATGTTACCGTACACGAATTAATCTACATAAATATAAAATCCCTAATTTCTGTGTTTGTCCATCTAGGAGCCTTTAAGGCACTTCCCATTGGCCTAGAATGCTGAAATTTAGCACGATGTTTTGTGGGCACGTCAAAATTTTGTAAAAAAATCTAAAGTTTGCAAAATGTCCCCTTATGTACCCACAATCACCTCAATAATATTCAATTCAGTTTTAATAACAATGAAATAAATAAATTGTTAACATTTTTAATTTCGATCAATAATGTAAATTAAATAGTTTGGAATTTTTATATTCAAATTTGGATTCTTCTAAACCAGAAATATTTATATTAAATGTCTAAAAGCATAATTAAAGTAGTAAAAACTAATAGTAGTTATAAACGTATTAGTATTAGCAGTAGTTTTTGTAGTAGTAGTTATAGTCAGGGGTGCCCATCCCCCGCAAAGCTGATGGCGCATTCCCGCCAAAAACCAACAATCTTTCGCCCCCTTAAGACTATTACCCAAACTTAAATTTGATACAATGTCCAACCGGCGGATTTGGACGGATACCTCCCAGGTGAATAGGTTCCAGAAAATTTTTTAAAATGAGTTTCTCAAAATGGTGTTTTAATGCTACTCAGACTCTAAAATCATAAGCAAAGTATTGTGCTTATTTAGTGGAACTTTTTAAAATTTTAGTACAGTACTAGTGTACAAAATAGAACATCTTAAGGCTGTGAAAATTTATTTTGTACGAAAACATGTTTATAAAAAATGTTAAATTGTAAAAAAAAATGAGAATTGCTAAATTTCATATTATTTTAGAATAACTTGAGACTTCAAAATTTTAAATTAAGAAAAAACGGAAAAATAAATTTAATACTGTTCTCTTAACATTACACAGCTGGATCCTGGATATATCGAAGACTGTCGAATTACTACAGTAACTATTACGATACCTTAGCACAGTACACCTTATAGCTATTATGTACCTGTGAAATGAGTAAACAATAGGGATATATAAATAAAATATTTTAAGTTTAGCTATTACCTTTACTGAAATGATATAATTCTTGCAATGGGGTTTGAAGCCCATAACCTCGGAGCCATCGCAGTCCGCATATACAGTTTGGGTTCTTATTATTTTATGATCATTAGGGATCGAAGCCCGAAGCCCTGAAATTCAATAGGCACTTCCTTTAACTTATTAGTAGGGGCCAGAAAGTCTAATATTTGGGCTGATATGTGTGGTATATTCAGTGGGAGCCATTTATGTAACTTTTCAAGCTGAAAAGGGCTCCAGGTTTCATGAGTAGTTGTCAACCCCTAGTAGCTCGTAGCTGCTAGCTTTTATATGTAATTTCTTTAGGTTTAGGTGCTTCCAGGTACTTTATTTTGGATTTTGAAGTGTAGCGTTTGTTCACCTGTCTCTCAAAAAGGTAGAATATTATGTCAATTAATCGAGAGAAGTTTTTCTTTCATATCTTTGTTATTTGGATCTTTCCGTTTGTTTCTGAATTCATATGTGAGTATTATGTCCTCTTAAACGAACTTCGCCGTTATGTATGTGGATTGGTTGAGTTTCCTTACAGAGATTTCATTAGGAGAGTATTTGTTTTCTCCGTGTTTGTAGGTAAAAGTTTAGGGCATTTCCCTTGTTTCATTTTATGTAATACATATTTTTATTAAGTTTTGAGTACTAAGCTGTTTGTTTGGTGAAATCTGTTTGTTTTTTGCAGCAATATTATGCTGCTATGTTTAGCTTCGAGTGTTTGAAGCTTGATGTACATCACAAATGTTGTACTAGCTTGGTAATCATTCCTAAGGGGCTTAAATAATTTTTAGAGGGTTTCATTAACAAATTTAAATATATGAGTTTCATTAACAAATTTGCTACTGGACATTTTCATCACCCGAAAAATATATTCGGTTTCATCATTTGATAATCTTTCCAGGTGCACACCTATTATCTTGAACCAATGTGGCTTGCAGTATTTTGTGTTTGCATTTTATTTTTTGGTTTGGACTCGGTTTTATGTTTGTTAACTATGCAATAGTAGTATTTGAGTACGTGTAATTAAGCAGCAGCGTAGTCCACAATAGTGGCTAATAATAGATGTTCTCTTTGTAATATGTAATTTTTTGTAATAAGTTTGACATGGGGGATAGTGGGCCCCTTTTTTTGTACATTTTTTAAACGTTCAGTTCTGGAAAAAGACCAAACATTGGTGTTTAGTATGCTCAGGAATACAAAACCTAATCTTAAAGTATCCTAACAGAGCGGGTTTGTTATATTCTTTGTAATTGTTGTTCATTTGTGTTTTATCTCTAACACAGAAGTATTCGGGAATATTCCACGAATAATCCATGAATTCTTAAGATTCAATGGAATAGATTGTGCTTGTATCATTTTGTGCTGAGGATAACCACAGAAGTGGTATAGCAAGGGGTAAACTTGCTATCTTTTCGTGTCTAGTATTAGTGTTTCGCCTAAGCGGCAGGTCCTTTCAGGTTGTTTTTTCTCTTCACCGTTTACTATTTGATTCAGGCAGAGTGAAAAAAACTTTTTGAACAATATTTATTTTATAAGTTCTGGCTTGATCTTGCCCAGAATAAAATTCTATGACAAACGTTTGTTACTGCGGCGATTTACTTGTGCGTTCCGTGAGCCATATAGTAAGTAAGTGAGTAATTTGTTTAATAAGGAGTTGAGCAAACCTCAAGGGTTCTTAGTTATTGTTGTGTTTACAAATGTTAAAATTTCCCTATAATTTTAGGGCGAGTTCGCCAAGTTCCTGCGAGAAGGTTTATATGTTTGTCCCAGACAGGAATCGACGTAGTATTCCCAGAGTTTTTACTGGGATTGTTGCGCTTTTCATTGAACAAAGAAGTTGGTAATACAGTAAAGTGCGAAACTATTTGAAGTGTATATTTCAATGTTTTTGTTTTTTAAAATATAATTTTTATATTTGTAACTAACTTCAGGTGGCTACTTGCGCGGTACTTCATTCATCGAGTATCCAAGCAGGGGATACGGGGGTTCACCCCCGTGAAATTTTTGAAAATTAGCTTCTCAAAATCGCGTTTTAATGCTTTTCCGACAGACGACAGTAAAATTGGTAGTTCGACAGTAGCGTAGAATGCCCCCCAAACTTTTTATTCCCCCCAAAAATTTTTTTCTCTAAGTGGCGCAACTTGGGCCATACAATCCCCCTGTGGGCGGCCCTGGTTATAGTAGTAGTAGTAGACTAGCAGTTAGTTGTAAACAAACCTTATGTCAACTTTATTTTGTATGGGCCATTTGAGTAACTTGAACATCGTCCCGTCACGATTATATGAGTGCAATGCTTATTAAAATCCACGACGAACACCCATGCCACAGGCGGGTGTCGAACGTGACCTTGGAGACTCTGACCTAACGCCTTAAAAGTAGTTGTTACAATAGTAGCAGTAGTTGTAGTTGTGGAAGTTGTTGTAATAACAGCATAATTAGTAGTACTGTAATAGTTGAAATAGTAGTAGTAATGAAACTCTTAACGTTACCAACTAATACACTTCCACATACAATGACGGATTCGAAGAAAATTTGGCTCACATGTTGCTTAGGATCTAGAAGGATTAACTATGGCATTAAAATAATGCCACTATCCCCCAAAGCGAGTGAAGCGGGATGAGGCGGGGTATTTGGTATGAAAATTCTTCGTTTCAATATATAAGTAACTACTATCTGCTCAATTTTTCGATTCGACACTCCCGGGGGAGAGGACTGAGAGGCGAAAACATTTTAAGAAGAGAAATAGAAGAACTCCAAAATTGTTAAACTTAGAAAGCTTAAATGTGGCAAAAGTGTTCCTTAGAACAAAGAACAGTTAATGACAATATTACAGTCGCCCCCTCCCACAGGGGCTGAACAGGGTTTCTAAGGCACTTTCCGTTAGCCTTGGAAGCTAAAATTCGGCATAAAGATCCGTTACCAGGTTGGAATTTCGCAAAAAAATGAAAAATTTGAAAATATATCCCAAAGTACTTCAGTAACACCCTGCAACCACCACCGGTTATCGAATATTCATTTTCCGTTGGGACACAGTTAAAATTCGGCCTCAGGATTTACGGAAACGTTGGAAATACAGGAAGAAATTAAAAATGACATTACTCCGTTAAGTATCCCAATAACAATGCTATAAGCAACCCAATACACACGGGTATTGAAATTGCACTTCCCCTAGGGCTGGAAAACTAAAATTCGACATGGAGATTCGTGGACAGGTTGGAATTACAGCATTTTAAAATGCAATTACTCCGTTAAATACCCGAATACTCCGTGTATTGAAATGCACTTCTCGTTGGGCTTCAAAGCTGACATTCCACATGAAGATTTGTGGGTAGGTTGTAATTACAGTAAACATTTTAAAATACAGTTACCCCCGTTAAGTACTCCAATAACAATATTAAGCAGCTCAATGCCCCCTGGTATAGAAAATTCACTTCACGTTGAGCTGGAATGCTGAAATTCCGCATCAATATTCGTTAGAAGGGTAGAATGTCAGAAAAATTTAAAAAATGTAATTACACTGTTAAGAACTCAATTATTTTTTTCAGCGAGAGCGTACTTCCGGTTGCTCTAGAAAGATAAATTATCTATCAAGCTTCGTATGTACTATCGGCTCCAAAAGTAAGTACCAACCTAGATTTCACGCTCAAACAGAGGCGGACTGGGCCGCCCGGATACCCGGAAATTTCCGGGTGGGCCCTGCCCTCTGCAAAATCACTTAAGATATTGCTCGATTAGTTATAACTAATTCAAAACTCCGTTCTCGTTCATAGTAACCAGTGGCGCATCTAACGGGCCAGCAGTGCTAGCGAAGCGGAGGCACTAGGGAAAGGGGCCCCTGCCCAACCTGTAGCCTTGTTTGTTGAAAAATCAATAAGACAATAAAAAAAGTCTAAAAAATACATGTAAGTTATTAACTCGAAAATGTAATCTCGTCCATAATTTATGTATTCAATAATGTGATGTGCAATCAATAACACCGGTATAAAGAGCATGGAGCTGATTCTCCTACGGTAAAGAAACCGCGTTAGACATGGCGTTGTTGGACGCGAGTGGTGGCGATAAATATAGATCCTCTGAGCACAGCGGTGATGTCAGAAAACGAGCCCGAAGCCCTTAGAAATCGGGCCCCGAAGTTTCGAGCTTGGGTCCCTTCTATTCACAAAAGAAATATGTAGTTCTTGGACGTTGGAGGTGGCATTGGAAAGGTCTTGGTTCCCTGAGCACAGCTCTGATGTCACAAATCGAGCCCGGGGCCTGATGTCCCCAGATATCGGGCCCCGAAAGTATAGGGTCGGGTCCCTTCTATTCACCAATGAAGCATGGATTTTTTGGACGTGGGTGGTTGCAATGGAAAGGGTCGGTTTCCCCTGAGCACACCAGTAATGTCGTAAATCTGGACCGGGGCCCGAAGCCCAAGTAATCGGGCCCCAAAGGATGCTCATGCCAGACTCTCCATGATTTTTGCTCATAAAAGTAAGTTTCCTTATTATCCTGCCTGAATGTTATTCAACCGAACATTACAAGACAATACTGTGATGCTGCATGTCAGTAAGGGACATCGCAATATATTTGATATTAAATAGAAGAGACCTGAGCCCGAACATGTGGGGCCCGAATTCTTGGATTTTGGGCCACGGGACCGATTTCTAACCTCACCGCTCTGCTCAGGGGATCCGGTTCTTTCCAACGCCACAACTCGCGTTTCCAACTCCATGTCTAACATGGTTTCCTTACTGTAGGAGGATTTTCATGGAATATTCTCCATGTTCTTATCCAAGAGTCACAAAGACATTACAAAGCTGTGGGAATTAACAGGGCATTAGATTGGGACAATTTCTTTTTATCGTATATATAAAGTACACTTGAAATAGTGAACCCCAATGGAAACGCACCAGTCCTTTCTTGCAAATCTTTATTTTTTAACTTATGATTTTTATTTTATTTTTTTTACTTGTTTTCAAAACTCGGGTAGAAGGAGGTCTCCATTGCTGATGCAATCATAATTCTTTTAAAGTTCGAGTCGATAAAGAGCAAGGGGGATAGCAAGATGGGGTATAATTCTAATTCGGTATACCTAACAATAGTGCACGAATATTGACGGGGGCCCATTTGCGAATATTGCGAGGGGTTGGGGGCACGCGATCTTAGTTACGCTACTGATAGTAACATTAAAAATAATATAATTTGAATTGTATGTATGCGTGTGTTATCTGGAATAATTCATCCTAGGGAAATGTATGGATTGCACAGGTCATATGGGTCTTTAATACGAAGGGGCCCTCAAAGCAAACAGAGGAATATTGCCGATCTGATTACGTACAATTTGCATATTGAATTAATTAAACTCTATCTGTTAGGGCATATTTTAATTAAAACATACATTGAAACACGGCCCCATTGAATTTAATCCTTGCTTTCGTTTACTTTTTGTATACCGTATCCGCCCCATTATTAATCAAAGTGTCACCCGCCCCCTGCCTTTGGTTACCTTCGTTGTGGACAAACAATTTTATACCTATAATTATTTCCACTCTTTTGCTTGTAGATAAAAGAAAAGAAAAAATAATTTGGAAACTCGTTGTTTTTCAATGACCCCTTTGCTAGACCACACACAACGTGATGATCACCGAAAAATCGTTTAACTGTCTTCAGGAATAAGTTTATTTTGTTGAAGAAAAACAAAGAAAAAGGAGAAAGGGTAGGGGAAATTGGTTTTAGCCAATTGGGGTTGATGGATTCATTTGTGATCAGTATTCGCTTTGTTTCATTACTGAACGGTTGTGAATTATTCTGGCAAAGTGTGTTATTTTGTGCGAAATAAGGAGACAGTTTTCATGGTAAGTAATAAGATAAGATGCATCCTTCAGTATGTAAAAAGAAAACAAGGATCAACTATTTTTAAAATGATTGCACAAGAAGGAATTTAGAAAGCAGAATGTTTTAAATTTTGCAATGGTAACTATCTTTTTGCGTTGTTTTTAAGATAAATACTTTTGCATATTTCGTTTTTAGTTCACAATAGTTTGTGGAGTCCTCAAATCTTATAACGTGAAATGAACTGATTTTGCACTTTATACGATCATGACAATTTACACAGTAACGTAAATCGATTGACGTTACAACATTTTGTTATTACTTGTTTATTTTTGTCTTTATTTAAAATAGAGTTGTGATGTTTTGAAATTTTAAAATGTTAATGAATTTATTATAAACTTTAGTAAAATTTATTTTTATAGGGGCAGCCTAGTAATTTTTTACTTTGGCCCGGTACGATTTGCCTTTAGCTGTTAAAATCGACATTTATGCTCCTGCCAGGACTCAAACCGATGGCGTACTGCAGCACACCGCTTGACCACTTGGCCAGTAAAATGTTAATTTATTGACGCTGATGTTAAGAACATTAGCTACATTTTGTATTTATGCATAACGAAAAAAATCTTTATTATTTGTGCATATTGATTTTGTACGTAAAGAATTGTGCGTAACGGAAAGTGACTACCTTTTATTTCCTTATGGGACTGAGGGAAACCTTGGAAAATTTTAATGAAGAACTTACGTGCTTTTTGTTACTTTGGCTTAAGCAAAAATTTAGGAAAAAGTATGGGATATAGGATGGAAGTATGTAGAACTAACATTAAAGTGCACATTTCTGTATTTGCCTGGTGGGATTGAGGAAACATCTTGGAAAATTTTACTGAAGAAATTACGTGCTTTTTGTTTATTTTAGCTAAGTTAGGATTTTGAGAAAAGGAAGAAATATAACAGGCGGCCAGTACTTAACGTGAAGTTACTACTGCTGAATTCGCTTTTGAAACTGATGGAAACCGTGGAAAATTTTAGGGAAGGAATAACTTGTTTTAGATTATTTTTTTGTGAAAGAATATGTTGAATAAAACTGTATAAATATATTTTAACCGTAAATTAATTACAATGTTTTTTGTTTATTTTCAGATCTGTGGATCACACCCAAAATAGGACGAGAATAAGAAGGAAAATAGCGTTGAAAAATACTATCAGGTAAGATCATGCATTTTGTTTTTGCTGATTTTAAAAAGATGAATAACTAATATAAACACATACAGCTTAAAGGGTAAGAAATACATACACTAAACGTGGCAAAGAAACATACGTTATGTAAAAAATATTTTTATGCATGAGTAAAAAAAAGCATGAGGCGTATGAAACATATTTGCTATAGAATACGTAACCTAATTGACTATGGCTAGAAACACTTTAAAGACAATTTGTTTTATGAATTACTATTTAAAAATAAATATTTTGTTTCTGCATGACTAAAAAGAAAAGCATGAGGAGCATGTAATACTGTTTGAAACACATTTATTACAAAATACGGAACCTAATTGACTATGGCTAGAAACACTTTAAAGACAATGTGTTTTATGAATTACTATTTTTTTAAAATTATTCTGTTTATGCATGACTAAAATGAAAAGCATGGGGCGTGCAGTACATTTTGATAAAATACACAGCGTAAAGGGTAGAAATAACAAATACAAAATGTAGTAAACAAATGTACATTCCTTTTTACAAAAATATTTCCTTTATGCATGTCTAAAATTAAAAGCATAGGGTGCGCTGAACACTTTTTTTGCTTTATTTGAGCTATAATTATAAAACTTGACTGAATGGTGTATTTTGATGAGTAGATTGAGAAATAATCAATTTATTTTTGAATAATCGCCTTTTTAAAACAAAGATGGCGGGCAAAAACCATTTCCCACATTATTTAAGATAGGAACGTGAAATTGTATACGTGGGTACATTGGGCATAGTAGATGAAGAAAATATAACAAAAGTTTTGAAAAGTTGCCATTTGCAAACAAAGATGGCGGGCAAAAAACATTTTGCACGTTGTTTAAGCTACAGAGCTGAAATTTTATATGTAAGTACATTAGGAATAGTGGATGAAGAAATTATTTTAAAATATTGAAAAGTGGCCATTTGCAAACAAAGATGGCGGGCAAAAACAATTTTTGGCATCGTTCAAGCTACATAGTTGAAATTTTATATTTTATACCTTACGCATAGTAGATATAGAAATTATAACAAAAGTTTTGAAAGGTTGCCATTTCCAAACAAAGATGGCGGGCAAAGCACCATTTTCCACATTGCTTAAGCTACAGAGCTGAAATTTTATATGTAGGTACATTAGGCATAGTAGATAAAGAAACTATTTTAAAAAAATGAAAATTCGCCATTTGCAAACAAAGATGGCGTCCTAAAATCCATTTTGCACAATGTGTAAGAGAGCAATGTGAAATTTTATATGTCGGTATCTTATGCATAGTAGATGAAGAAAATATAACAAAAGTTTTGAAAAGTCGCCATTTGCAAACAAAGATGGCGACGTAAAACTATTTTTGGCATCGTTTAAGTTACAGAGCTGAAAATTGGTATGAAGGTACGTTATACATAGTAGTTCAAGAAAATATAAGATTTTTTGGAACAGTTGCCATCTTGGATCTAATATGGCCGCCAAAATACTAACTTGTTAACAATTCACGGCAGACATGAAATTTAGTATAAATATGTATGATTGTCAGTAAATGAAAACAATATAAGTTTTTTGAAATAGTTTTCATATTTAATTAAAGATGCCCGCCAAGGTAGACATGAAATTTAGTATCATTACGCGTAGCTTACATTAAAAGGGTTTGCAGAAGTGTTAAGAACCGAGTAACCACTACAGTGTAATTCCCTCCATTAGAAAATACCTATTAGTAGAAAGATATTGTCCATATTGTTTGAAAGGATACGACGTCAATCCAATGTATCATAAATGCGAATATAGATGATCGTACTGTCAAGAGTACCATGGCAATAGAGAAGAAGAAAAAGGCCGATTTCCGTGTGATGCTTGCCGTAGAATATTTACTTCGTTGAATTGTTTGGTTAATCATAGAGTTCCATCGAAGAAAAGTAATAGATCCTTATGTCAGGATGTGCAAGAATATGGAACTTGTTACAGACTTGTAAATATGCGTCGTCGTCCCCAAAAATAAATGCATGTTTGTAGCGAAATATACTGCTCCATATGTGAAAAACTCGCGTTACCTGGGCATGCCTGCTATGTACAGCCACTAAGGGAACAACAGTATGATAGATACCTTGCCATCATATTTGACTGCTAATGAAACTCTGCTATTAGATGCTAATGAAAGAGAGAGAGGGAACATGAAGTAAACTTGGTTTGTGCATCGCATATCTGTAACCAATGCTGGAATGAAACAAATGCAGAGGTTCCCTGTGACATTTGTGGATATCCAAACAATGGTAACAGTAGACACTATTTTTAGGACGATGGGAGAGTTTATAAAGCATGTATTAATTGCCAGGCCTAAATTTCAGCAGGTAGTATGCTTTTCACACAACGGGTCGGGTTTCGACATGATACTAGCTGCAAGAAACTTAATTGAAGACCAAGTTCATGCAAAAAAGAAATTACAATGTATCATGAATGGCCAGAAAATTGTTCGAATGATTTAAAATGAACACATTATTTTTAGAGATACGCTGCTTTATATGAACAATAAACTAAGTAATTTGCCAAAGACATTGGGTCTTGATCGAAATTGAAAGAAAGGCGAGTTTCCCTATATGTTTAATACAGTGCAAAATTATGATGGCCCCATTCCAGATCTTAAATGGTTTGATGTTGAAAATAAATCCGAAGACGATGCAAAAGCATTAAGGTCACGGCATGATGCATGTAAGGAGGATACTAATTCTAAATTTAAAATGCAAAAAGAACTAATTAGTTACTGTAAGAATGACGTATTATTGTTAACGCAGGCAGTTGTGAAATTTTCAAATATTATTGAGGAAAAAACAGGGGGAATAAAGTGTTTTATAAGTAATCCTACTATTGCTAGTTTCGCTATCCCTGTGCTTATTACATTATATCTGGAACAAAATAGTAAAGCCATCTTACCACCTTTGGGATTCCAGCACCGGGACAAGCAAAGTAAAAAGGCTTTGCAATGACTAGAGTATTTGGCACATAAATCTGGTAAAAAAATTAAACATAGTGCTAATGGAGGAGAACAAAAAGTAGGTCCCTATAAAAGATGAATATTTTAAAAATCAATATACAGGAGAAGTAACTATAGCAGAATTCAATGGCTGCTTTTTCCACGAGCATCGACAGTGTTTTGCTAGTCTCCGCCAGACTTTATTAGATGGTGGAGAAAGTCTTGAACAACGTACCGTGAAAAAGACAGAATATATACGCAGTCTCAAAAACACAACATTAATTAAAATATGGGAGTGCGAATGGGATAAACAAGTCAACCAAAGAAGGACATACAGATGTTTATTAAGACCAACTGCGAAAATCTATGATGGATTGATTCCTAAGCTTGCATTTAAAGGAGGAAGGACAGAATGTTTTCGTAGTTTGTATAAATGTAGTTATAAAAAGGAAATTAAATATATAGGCATAGCGAGCTTGTATCCAAGGGTAATGGCTCAAAAAATGCTGCCTGTAGGCATGCCACGCGTGTACAAGAACTATTTTCCAGAACTGGGAAAACTACATGGGCTTGTAGATTACACTATTTTGCCAAGCAATTGAAAACTTCCAATATTGCCTTTTTTCTGTAATTCAAAATTAGTTTTTGATCTGTGCAGAACATGTATGGAAGAAAACAATATTGACTGCCACCATACATAAAAAGATAAGGGAATTCAGGGGAACTTTTTCCCCAGCAGAACTTCATGAAAGTATGAAACGTGGATATGAAGTAAAAGAAATCCATGAGGTCTGTGAATTTGAAATGCAATCTGGCTTATTTGAAAAGTATGTGGGAAGTTTCCTCACAATGAAGCAGGAAGCCAGTGGATTTCCTGCTGAGTGTAAAACAGAACAACAAAAACAACACTGCATAGTCTTTGGACTATGAAAATATTGAAATGAAGTACAACAACACTTAAAAATCCTGGCTGCGTTACATTGCTAAATTGTTTTTGAATTCCCTGTATGACAAATGAGAACAGCGCACAGACCTACCTGAATTGTTGAGGATAGTGCATCATTTTTTAATATCATACTTAATCCAAATTATGAAGTTTCAACAGTAACACAAATAGGACAAAAAGTCTCGTCGTAACGTACACTAACAACGAAAAGGAAACAAACCATTAACATTTTCGAATGTTTGTTTGAGAGCATCATGGCTCGTCTACGGTTGCATGAATTAATGGACACTGTAGGGTATGATAAACTATTTTATGTGGATACGTTGTCCATCATGTATATCCACAATAAAAACGAAAAGTCGCCTCTGGAAACGGGGATGTACCTTGGTGAATTAACTAATGAAATCCCTGACGGCTGTTACATGAATTTGTTTATTGGTTTAAGCCCAAAGAATTATGCGTATCGTATACAGGAAATGGCTACTGGAAAAGTCAAAGATATTTTGAATATTAGAGGCATCACCCTACCGAAATAAAGACGAAATTACTCTGGACCATTTCTATGACTTGATCATCGAAAAAAACAGAAAAGAAAGTTATTTTTTCTCCAAATAATTTTCTTAGAAAACCGGGATTGTGATTGTGTCTAAACCTGCAACCAAGACCCACCAGGTGACTATCAGTAGACGGCGAGGGATCACCGAGTACAAAACAGCCTATGGCTGCAAACAACATTAAAGAAAAAAATTACTAGTAGTAGAACTTGCTAATATATAAACAAAAATCTGGGGACTTGAGTGGTGTACTTCTTAGCGGAGAGACGTGTGTTGGTGTCGCTCCTGTTTGAACGGCTGTTTATGTGGTAGAAACGGACTGGACATGGAAAGCAAGTAAGTGAACTTTTTCCATATAAGTGTGACATAAACTAGCGCAAGCACCAACTTCCCCCGATTTTTTGGAGGGGAGTTATTGAGTGGCGAAGTTATACACGTAAATCTTATAGAACCGCAAAAAAAGCCACGTTCATGCCAACACGTAAGTACTATAAAATGAAAAATCATTAGTCAGCATTTCAAAAATAAACCGGAAGAACGAACAAACTAAAAGAAATTAAAAAAAAAGAACTAAACGGAATATAGCTTAGCGGTAGGCAACCAACCACGCATTTGAGTTTGGTTGGTTGCATAACGATCGGGCAAACTTGGTAACCCAAGCGACATAAAGTGAACAGAACAGTATCTTAAATTTTATCGTGTTCAAGGAGGCATCGGGCGCTACGGCCTCCTGGGTCTCGTGCTCTCTGAACTGCGTCTCCGGGAATGTTGTTGCTGACACTCACAATAGTAAGTATTAGGAAAGGACCCAGTGCGTGTACGGTTACGAATCTGTGAACTCGGATATGACAGATAGATCAAAAAGAAGGCTGTCGACGGGAGCCATAATGGAATACACGGACATAAATAAATCCGGAATGAAGAAGCTCGAAACCGAGTGGAGAAACTTTCGAAATTCGGACGGGAAGGAAATATCAGCAACTAATCCATATAAGCTGAAGTGGTCAGAAAAGATTAAAAAAAAAAGAAATAAATGCAAATAAATCAAGATCATCCAAAGAGGACAAAGAACTGGAGGACAAGATAGTAGCAGAAGTAAATGCCGAATGGGAAGAGGCAAATAAGGCATCAGAAACTTCGATGGAGTTAAGAAGGGTAAGGAAATTGAGCCTGTCCCGTGGGGAGGCGATGGACGTCCAAGAGATTGGAACACCAACTATGACAGAAGACCCAGAAACAAGAAAGAAGAGAGTAAGAACACCGGAGGAAGAAGAAGCGAGCAAAAGACACAAGGATCAGGAACAAACAACAGAGTTAAGGATACGCGTTGCTTACCTGGAAGGAAAGATAGAAGAACTTGAGAGAAACAACAACAAACTTAGCAAAGAAAATGACAGATTAAGAGGAGAGGAACTTAAATTGGTGAGGTGGCAAACTAAAGTGGAGGAGAGAGAGAATGAGATCGAAAATCTGGAAAGGAAACTGAAGGAAGAGAAACAACAGGCTATCGACGGAGCCATTAGGATCAAGGAATTAGAAATTATTAGTCAACAAAATGAACATAGAAGATTGGATGTAGAAGAAAAAATAACTCAATTGGAGGAAGAAATAAAAAAATTGTACAGAGAGAATGGAAGCCTCAAGAATGAAACAACAAAAGCAACAGCAGCGGTCGTACCAACTTTTGCGGACATGCTGAAGAAGAGAGAAGAACTGCCGGAGAAAACAAAAATAATAGAAGCCAACAAAAGACAACCAAAACCTACCATACTAATAAAACCGAAGGATGGTGAATCGATAAAAGACATAAGAATGAGGCTAACAAGGACTATTGGAAGAAATGATAAAATTAATTTCCAAATGGTGCAAACAAGAACTGCCCTAGTATTGCAGATGGCGACCACACAAGATGAGGAGAAGCTGATTAACCACCCGGGAATTGGCAGAAGCTTCGAATCAATAAGTAGAGTGGAAAAGAAGAATCCGCTGATGATCGTCTACGGAATCCCAGTGGAACTACAAGAGAAAGAGGTATTAGAAGAACTAATAGAGAGGAACTTACCAGAAATAACGGAAGAACAGAAGCAATTGATAAAAACAAGATTCAAAACGGGACCGAGGGACAGGGACAGATACCACTTGGTAATCGAGGTCCCTCGTTCGGTGAGGGAAATCCTACTCCACAGACCAAAAATATACATTGGATATGAAGCTACAAATGTCAAGGACTACTTAGTAGTCACGGTTTGTATGAAGTGTAAAGATTACGGGCATATCGCGCGGAACTGCAGAGATGATGAAAGATGCGGCCATTGTGGCGAAAAGGGCCATAAAAAACTAGAATGTCCGGACAAAAACAAAAATAAAGTATGTATACCATGTCATAAAAAAGGGAAGAAGTGCGGGGTAAAAACACAACAGGAGTGTCCTCAATATAAGATGCAACTCCAACGCACAATAGAAAAGTTCGATTATGGACCCTAACCAAACATCAGCGGAAGGAGAGGAGAAAAAACACAAAAGAAGAAACCCCCCGTGCAGACAGAAAAGAAGTACAGAAAGATTGGCAGAATTTAACAACAATAAGAAAATTGATATTTTTAACAATTGGATTATAAATAGTAACGCTACTGATACGGACAAATACTTAAAAGAAAAATTAGGACATATTCACCTAGATGATAGAAACCAATTAGTTTTGCACTTTGTAAACCCGGAACTAGCAACTTTCCCGAGAGGGTTCGCTCAGGTGGTTGCCCTGTCACATGACGGCTTTGACCTGGATGAGTACGAGAGGGAGGAGATCGAAGTTAGAGATAAACAGTTTTTGGAAATCTTTTTTAGTGAAAACAGATATGGTTGCAGAGTACTGCATATTAAGTCTTCGAAGCAAAACTTTCTCGCGGACCTAGATCTTCTTATGGATCTGCTGTCAACAATGCAAGGATCAAAAAGAAAGAAGATAACAATCCCAGTCATAGGAATGGGCCTTTGGAAAGCTACCCCAAAGGAAGTCTTAAAGATTATGAAGAGGTGGGAAAACAAAATCCAAAACATCGGATTCGAGATGGTAATAAATGACCAATTACTCTTTGAGGCAATAAAAGGTAATTTGGAAGACATCGGAAATCTAGAAGAACAAAATCAAATAAACAAGGAAAATATAGTGGAAAACAGAAACGAGGGTAGAACAGAGGAAAAACAGGAACAGACAGCGGATTCGAATGACGACTCGGGAGAAAGCGAGGAGGACAAGCAGACTATACCCGAACAGGAAAGGACTTACAGGAAGAAGAAGAGCTGGAAATCCTGGA
>JAGDQP010031055.1:0-22175 GCA_022664845.1 Lepisma saccharinum | reverse complement strand
AATTTATGACAAACATAAAAATATAATTGATAACTCTATGGTTGAAATAGTACATGCATTATTGCATATTCTGCAAGTTTAAGAATGTATCTTTGTTGAAGAAACATCGTTTAAACAGTTGTCTTGAATCGTTGTATGTGACAGAATTACCTGATTGAGATTTTGATCAAGACAAACAAGTATTTCACCAAAAAATAATAATGTGGATTAAAGGACAACTTTAAAAATACAATTAGTCTTACAATTTTGGTTAATAATTTAGAGACTTTAATATATTTCACGGCACTTACAACTTAACAATTCGTAACAAATCTTTGGTTTCTTACCCATTATGCTTTTTCGCCTCTCTGCTCTGCATTCTGGATATATGAGCTAGTGTAAATTAAGCCTATAGGCCAGAGATCCGGTTGGCACTGCATTGCCCATTAATAATAAAGTGATAGTAATTTAATTTACAATATAAAAGCGATAGGAATATATTTTATTTTCTGGTTTACTCAGGCAAAAAATAGGCGTTGAAGTTACTTATTTATAGGCTGAACATGTAGAAACTATTAAGTGGTTAAGGCACATGTACCTAGGAACATACTGGAAAACTTATTGTCAGCAATTTGGAACCTCTTCACAACACTGACACTTTACATCTATCAGCAAACACTCGTAAAGAAAATTAAAGAAAAATGTTTCAAAATGTTCCTAGCATTACAAAACTATGGGACTAACATAGCAGCTTACTTTTGGGTATGTTAGAACTTCAAAAAGAATCATGACGACAAAAGTTAGATACAGATTTTGCTGTGAAGAGTAACTTCTAGACCTCTTGCTATCCGAGTGAGAAATATATGTTTCATTATAGAACTTTCATCTTACTGCCATTTGGAATATCACACAATTTGAAATTTGCAGGTTTCCTAAAATTATTTATTGTATCAAACCTGTTGACACTAGGTATCACTTGACCAAGTTTGTCCTTTGACAACTTTACGTAGACCCTGACCTCCGTTTACTCCCCCTAGGGGACACGAAGTGGAACTTCATAGCTAAAATGTTAGCCCCTTCAAATAATGAAGGACGAGTTTTTGCGTTTGCTCATATTCGCAGTCGTTTCGAAGATATACGGGGTGGCAACGGACTTTATGGACACGAAATGTGACCTCCGCCATTTTGGATGGGGTCAACATTTTAGACTTGAAACTTTCGGCAAAATATTTTTTGTCGAGACCTTGCAAACGATATATTACTCGACCTCTTTTGCCATTTGAAATTTTCGAGTTGACTTGGCCCCCGTACCCGAATTTGGGGGCTTTCTGATAGAACTTTTATAACTCAAAATAATGAAATACATGTTTCGAAGATACACGGGGTGGCAACGGACTATATGGACACCCTGTATATATTTTTAAGTATATTGGTATATATGGTACTTATATACACGTATATATTTCATAAGAAAGATTTACAAAAGTATTCTGCAAGCATTATTTTCAAGTACGAAAATTATTTTCTTGGGCTATAAAATAAAAACTTACAACATAACAAGATATGTTACAATCTTATAATTAGACAGCAATCCATATTCAATTTCGAGAAGCTATACTTAATAATAATTTACATAAAACGTAATCGATTTACTTTACACACAGATATGGTAAATATCATATATACAGTGATGCCACATGGGAAATATCAGAGGCGTAATTTCGTGTGATGAATATCGTGTGCTACATAATTAATGGAAAGATATCGAGGGGCGCTAAAAAACGTAAATAGGTTAGGTAAAGCCAGGTTAATTATTTTGTCATTATAGTTGAAGCACATCACATTTAACAGGACATACTTGTGTTCAGCTCCAACGCGGAAGTAGCTAATTAATTGCACGTACTTGTTGCAATTTCAGTCTCATACTTTCATGGCCTAAATCTTTCTCCTGTGAATTTTACATTTTTGGCTTACCTAAATTGAACTTAACCCGGGGCTGGGACACATTATTGCAGGGTGTATGCGTGTTCTTGCACTCACATCATCCTTGTTCCATATTGTTCATTGCACGGATCCGAAGTAATGTCAATATCAATTGCAAGTACATTCAGTGCCGCATAACAGAAATAGCTAAAAGTAAGAAATACTTAATATGAACAGGAATGACTTATTGGCAATAGTTAAAGGAGATATACTCGACGGAAAAGCATTCTTTGTACGTAGTATGAAGAAGTCTTATCGTTATGCTAACTTTTCCCGTTTCCATGTGAACATTTATAATACACGATCGGTAATGTTCACAATACTTTCTTTTTTACTCCACATCATTTCCCTTCCCAAAATATCTTAAATCGACGTTTCTGGCATGTACTACCACTCTCCGAAATAGTTTTGTAAACTATATAAAGACACGTATTAGAGAAAAGTATTCTCCTGAAATTATTTAAAAGGAATTATGTTAATCGTTAAGACGACGTGTACAAAGGAGTAGTAAGGCGACTTCGTGCGGTTTGTTTTTTACAAGATTGCCTTTCTTTTGTACGATATATATTAAAAACGATTATCAAGTGCGTAATTTATACCTTACGCCTAAATACGTAGCGCACACGTCTACTTCTCCTGTAAAACCATTCTTTAGAGCGCGTCTTCTTAAGCATACCCATATTGGCCCCTAACATACTCGAACATCATATTTATATTGCCCGCAAAGCAGGCAACATTGGTTTTAGATGTTTTTGATCTTTAATACTATTGAAATGCATTGTGCCAAGTTGTATATTTCATCAAGCAATTCTGTATTTATGCTATCCATTTCTTGTTTCCTGTTGTCAAACTTTCGAGATACACAATCACTATCGGACCGTTAAATATTTAATCGACGAAAATCTGATGATTAAAGTTAACTACAGATTTAACAAACCGTTAACGTTAACCGATGTTGATGAAACGGTCATGTCTCCTAATCAGACGTTAAATATGCTTAACGGGTTGTTAAATCTCTAACCAGCGTTGGTGAAACCGGCCGTTTTTAATATATATATATATATATATATATATATATTAATCGAGCTTGAAAATAATTTGGGGAACGGCAAACTGATAGGAAAAACCCAAATTTCAAAGGCGTGGAAATTATATAGCCTCCCTTTGTCCTACCACGGTTAATATCGAAAGGAAACTGAAGAAGAAAAGTGATTTTTTCAACTCCATATGTATAAAACATAATCCCGATAATTCTTAACAGAAGAGCATTGGCGCTAGCAAACTGGAAGGTCAGCAGAGGAACGGAGCTGATATAGTTTACTGAACTTAGGGAAGCAAATGTTCAGTGATTGAAATTTCATGGAGGGTATTAAATAATTTATTGCGTTCTTCAGAATGTACATTGAGTACAACGGTATAGAAGTTATGAGTTACAGAGCATCAAAAATATAGCTATACAATGCTTGATATAGAGTGTTTTAAAGGCCGTAAAATAAAGGAAATAAAAAAAAAAACAGAAAAAAATATTGTTTTTCCACGAAGCAAAAAACCATGGTTTTTCGGACGAAATTTATTTATTTATTTATTTTTGCCTTTTCATCAGCAATATTCACTACTTAACATTCCAAATACATTTGTTGTTTAGGTTTCGTTCAATTGGATGATCTTACGTTGAAACATGTGCAAAAAGCTATCAATTTACATTAGGAATGCACTACATCTCACTAGCACCCTAGCACATGAGAGAAACGTTCTGTTCCCTTCTGGCCCTTATGATAACGCACTCGCTTCGGGGGTCGTTATAAATGTTAAGAGGGCGTATGCGAGGTTACTTTTATCTAAAAACATCGCTCTTCACGGGAAGAGTTGAAGTTCCGGATTGGTGCCTAAGTACAAGGTGGTTGCTTCCTTCTCTAAAGGACATGGATGTTTATTTGAAATTCTAAATGACAATTAAATACATTTATTTTTGAACTTGTGACTGTTGAAGTTACATACTTAAACATTAGAATTAAAACAAAGAATCAATACAAACGTGGGTACGGCGTTATGAATCGTGATACGCGTTTGAAGCTACAAGACAAATTTATGGAAAACAAGATAAAACAAAATCTGAAAATTAAAACTAATTCGAGTTATACTAAATTAATTTAAGCTATGCTCCAAGTACCATTTCAAATCAAACAAATAACGATACCATTTTACACAATTTTCTAGAGACTGCAACGTACCTGTGATTTTCAAAGTCGAATTAAAGATGAATTAAAGATGAGAAGATGCACTTTGTAAATAAACTGTCTCTGTTGGTTAATTTTGGTTTAATCGTGTTTAAACCATTAAGTTTCACTTCATGTCCAGATTGAAGATAAAAGAATACATTTCAACAATAGATGTGTCTTCTCTTTCGGCGTCAAAATTGTAAGAGTTCTTCTGAGCTTCTTTGCTCTGACGACTGTCTGACGAGTGAGTCGGTACAAGAGCGTCTTGATCGTTGTTTTTACACTATTTTATATGTTTGTCTTCGAAAGAAAGAAAGGATCAATTTTGTTCCACGTAAGATAGTTTACTCTAATTCAAGGTTGAATTAGCTCATCTTCTTGGAGGTTGTAGATTGAAGGTTAAGTCTGAAACATTTCCTGTTAATGACGTTATTAGGTGTCCATGATGTCTGGAATCGCGTGGGATTTTATATTGAGTTTCAAAGTTCTTGTGAGTCAAGATTAGATCTGATGTCACACAGTAGTTCGTAAGTTAGAAATATAATTTGAGAACGGAAATGGTGTTACTGTCACGTCCTGTACGTTGCTATGTCGTTTATGGATACTTGGGAGCTCTGATGCAATAAATCTAATATCATGATTCACAGTCGTCGTAACATATCTTAAATCTAATGCAGATGGAAATCTTATAAACTTGTACAAATGAAATATACACTGTTGATCAAATCTAATAAAAAAATGGAAATTAAAATTATGAAAACCTGAGCATATAACACTTAGGTATATTTGGTTCAGACCAAGAAAACTTATATTTTGCTTCAATACTTAATCAGACGCAGTCCCATTGTGGATTTTTCTTCTAAGTATATGTTTTGAACATCAACTAACATTTGATTATAAAATGTTGTCAGGGACCCCGTAAAAGTAAAAGAAAAAACGTTCCTTTCCAAAGTAGCACGAAAAATAAAAAAAAACACGTTGTTTTCCTGCTTTTTTTCGGCACTCAATTTTTTCGTTTTATTTTAAAACACTAATATAGAGGTACACAAGGTAAAGTTATATACGCAAAGATACAATTATTATGATGGGTTGAATAGCCATCAAAGAAGAAACTCTGCAAATGAATGTAAGATGTAAAAAGGCTCATGTGGAAGGAGAGACGTCACGGAAACCTTTCAATTAATAATCATCATTTACAAGAGAAATTCTTGTTCCTTTGAAAGAGTTTACCAAATTTCGATCGACTAGAAGCGCGTAAACAGATCGCCCATTTTTAAACACTGGACATTAGTTATTGGTAGAGCCCGGATTTTAGGCAAAATGCCCATTAGTTTCAGACACTTTTAAAGC
Organism: Lepisma saccharinum; assembly: GCA_022664845.1. Lineage (NCBI taxonomy): Eukaryota > Metazoa > Arthropoda > Insecta > Zygentoma > Lepismatidae > Lepisma > Lepisma saccharinum. Next base: position 16,644 of record JAGDQP010031055.1, on the reverse strand, counting down.
ATAACTGGATACAAATGTGCACCGATCCCAAGGTTGTGAGCAATCTGAAAGATATTTTACGTTGCCATTTTTTGCCTGTTTTACCGTATTGCTCTTTTTTGCCTATTTCATGCTATATTGCCTGTTTTTGCCTCTTTTGTCTTACCGACGGCAAAGCATTTTCTTAAAATTACATTTCTCGCTTCTGTTTTATTTGGTTATTCAGTACTCTTGTTCTTCCAAAGCCACCACGTATTTAATTACATCAAACCACAGCAACAATTCATGCACCACCTTTAAATTAAAGAACAGACAATTTGGCAACATCGTATTTCTGATCGATATCGCAGAAACAACAATGCAACTTACTACATTTCATAAACAAACAAATGTACTTGGCCTCCCGTCGCAATAATCGATTATCGTCTGTTGACCTTAGGAATAGAGTGAATTCGCCTTCTTAAGCAACTATTTGCAGCCAGTTTTCTTAGGTAATTTGCAGTGCTGAACTGTGCAAAAATGCCTTCTAGTCATAGTGTTCCTTTGAAAACGAAGTTACACCTCTTTGTGTCTGAATTTTGGTAGTGACATTTTTTCTACTGATGGATCGGTTCTTCTGTGTAAAGTGTGTGAGAAAGCTGTAAATCATGGGAAGAAATATTTCATTTCGCAACATGTATCGTCAGAGAAATATAAATTAGCTGTAACTAAGAACATCGGAAAGAAGAAAGTACGTCAGCTTCCAGAACTTCTCACAGACCACAGCCGAAAATCCGAGTTTTCTCAGGATTTATGCAAAGCATTTATTGATTCAGGCATACCGCTGTGGAAAGTGGAAAATCAGTCTTTGAGAGCTTTTTTGCACAAGTATACAAAAGAGACAATACCAAGCAAGTCTACGCTGAGAAAAAATTACGTGGACATGTGTTACCCCAGTACAGTTGACCGTATCCGCGCCGAACTAATTGGGAAGAAGATCTGGATTTCCATAGACAAGAGCACATCGCTAACGTAATTGTTGGCCCATTGGAGCTTGATCAACCACCGAAGTTGTTTCTCCTCACGTCGGAAAACATGGAACGAGTCAACAGCACCACAATCGCTCAGTTTTTCACAAACGCTTTGCATTTTCTATGGCCAGACGGAATAACACATAACGTCATCCTGTTCATCTCAGATGCAGCACCATACATGAAAAAGGCTGCAATGGCCCTGAAAGTTTTATTTCCGTCAATGCTGCATGTTACATGCCTAGTGCACGGTCTTCACAGAATAGTCGAGGAAGTGCGACGCTTGTTTCCTGACGTAGACAAGTTAATTTCCAGTGAAAAGAAAGTGTTCCTGAAGGAGAATTCAGAAATTTAAGGACTCGGCACCAGGAATTTCTCTTCCTCCTCAACCAATTCTGACAAGATGGGGCACAAGGATTTCTGCATGTGTTTATTATGCAGAGAATTATGCACAGATCCACAAAGCCTGCTTTCGTTTAATTTTTAACCTTACATACTATGATCATTTCTCATCCTATTTTAATAAATTATGATGCTTTTGAACGTCGCAGGTATCTTAAGCTTGCTCTCCTATCCTTACACAATCTTCTAATAATTATGTGATTTTTTATGAATTCGAGATACACTGTTGCAATTAGAAGGGAAAATTCAAACATTTTTTTTCTACATTCCTCAAAGTACTAGGTTTCGTGGCAATGTTCCATTTGAGTTTTGATATGTTGTCTACTTTTTAGGTGGACCATGCATTGAATCGAAGATTGCGCAGTTCAATTTAGTATATTTGAAAAGTCTGTACGTTTTACAGCAATGGTGATTTAAGCAAGGGAACTCTGTTATTTTGTGGATGTGGGTGTTTGTGTGTGTAGTATATTAGATGTAGTAACTTTCACGTACGAATATGTCAGAACCTTTAGTGGGCAATTACTAATTTAAAGTTGTAATTTAAAAGAAGATCACATAAGATACATGTCTTCCTTTATTATATGTTTTAAATTCTTTTCATAAAACAATTCTATGCTGTTGCAAAAGCTGCTTCATCTTGAACCAGTCATTTACTTCACTTCTATATTTATACTGGTTCCTCAAATAAGGGAAGTACATATTTTCGTTTAGAATTCATAGTATTCTTTCATCCAATATTCACGTATTTATGCATTAATCCTATTTCATATAGTGTTGCATTTTCCCAGTAAAACTATTTCGCAAAATTATTGATATAATAATAAAGTGCAGGCAATCGGGATGAACAAATATTTTGTTCGTGCTCTATTGAGAACGAATAGCATACAGATATACATCCTATATATTTCCTACAATATTAAAAATGGAACTGATTATACACGGTAGTGATAAAGCCCTGAGATTCGCTTCATCCAAGATTGCACCACTTTCGAATTATGGTGGACAAGAAATACAGGATACCCAAAAAGTTTGTAAACTAATTATACATGGAAAGCGGAATGAATATATTTACTTGACAGCATATAAAGGGAATGCGTTTCCGTGATGTGGATATATGAAAAAAAATATTTTGCGTAGATGTAGATATATAAACATTTCATTTGCAAAACTATTTGTAAATGATTCGTAATTAACTACAGTAAACATACATTATTTTCAACGAATGTTTGTGCTATTAGTAAAATATATTGTAAAAAGGATTTTAGCTGGTTAGGTAGGATTTTAGCTCGGAGGTCCCGCGTTGGAGTCTCGGCATGTGTGTGGATTTTAACAGCTAAAGGCAAATCATGACAGGCCACAGTCCAAAATTACTACATTGGCCCATATTAAAGTTCACCAAAAAAGTTTTTCGCTGGCGGTTATTTCGACTTTCAATTTAACTCATACCGAAATTTGTCTTACTACTCACAACTGCTGTCAGTCACTTCACCAACTAAGTACAGTCCATAGTATCTTTTTTATTAACAAAGCAAATCAGACCCATAAGAATAAAATTCTTAAAAGATGAGAAACCAAATACTTCACCACATTGAAATAAATTTAAAAAGTGTGTCTGTGCCACTTTATGTTTGTGCAGTCGTGCTAGAAAGCACCTAGTTTTGTAGAGGTCTCAGTGATAGTAGTTCTATTATTACGTTTCCTTTCTCTATGTTAACTGAAAATGATCTATTTCTTTTTTTTATTACATTTGCTTGACAACGTCCCTCCAAAACATCACATGACAACGATCACACTAATCAGAACACCCTACTACAGCAGGAACAGATGTTCTAAGAGGACTTGGTAGAAACCTGAAGTGAATTTTTCCTTGAGTGAGGTTTTTATCAGGGGAAAAACTGACAGGCAAACCTAATGGGGCGCAAGGAGCGTTACAAGTCACAATGTCATAAATCATCTTCATCCATCATGGAAAGGAAATTTACGTACTTATGACTAACCGCTCCCTTCAAGTACTAAAGTACACAGAATACAAGCTCTTAGCATGTTACCTAAACTTACCAACGAATTATCTTAAGATATTATTGGCTGAGGACGAAAATACTCCGCCTCAGACTTTAAAGATTACTAAATATCAGACGATGAGGATATTGGCTTGTTTTCTATTTGAAAATTATTTGTAACTTGAACCAAATGTTGAATATTGGATTATTAATGTGGCTCTCCTTATATTCCCTCGAAAGGTGTGCTCCTAGAATGCCTTCTCCTCAGTTTTCCTCAAGGTTGAATTCCAATGATTTTCAATTGAACTGGCACTCCTATTTAAACAAAAGAAGTTCGATCATCAAACAAGTATTATCGATTTTTGAGGACATTTAAATGTTGCTAATACTGTAAAGATCAAGGAAAGGTCCACCAATTTTTCATCTAAGATAGGTCACAGCACTAAATACTAGTAAAATATAACAAAAAAGAGCAGAAAATTGAAATTTTCAAGAATTTGGTATACATAATACTAATATTTCGATCTCTCATTAAAACATTTCGAGACATCAAGCTAGAAATATTTCATGATTTGTGCCTGAAACAAATTTCTATAGAAGGATCTATTCTTTAGACAAATATTCGTTATTATTTCATGCTGGTAGTAGATAATTCTGTACCTGGGAGCTAGAAACGCGTAAGTCACAAATCCTTGTTTTCCAGAAAATAGAAAAAATATACTTCCTTTCATATAAAATTAAATGGACAAAGAAAATAACAGACTTGCCTACCAAGATTATTAACACGTTTATGACAAGAATTGAACAAACATTATTAGAGGCATTTTTCGATGCTGAACACAATTGCATTTTCGCCAAAATTGGACTTACGCGCTCTCAGGAACAGAAATTATACTGCTGCTTCTAAGGGAGTAAATGCTCTTAACAATGTTTTGTACCCAGCGCACGAACTATAATACAAAATATCCAATATTTTTTGTGTATTCAATTGTCAAAGTAGTTCAAAGAACATCTGTAGTTGAATATTTCTAAAAAATCTTTATGTTTGCCTTTCATATTCGTGTTTTAATAAGTGACTAATCATAGAGAAAATATTAGTCTCTTAAACAGAACAGAGCTCGATTCGACTCAACTGATATGTTACCCAAGTTAGATTTCGTATCTACACAACACTCACTGCCTGAAGCTCCCTACAGAATGGCATATATTATTGCTAAGGACAAAGAACCACATATTAGTTAGACTCTACTAAAGTCTTGTGCCATTCAAGGGTTGAAATTGTTTTTGGAGAGCAACAGAAGAATCAGATCACTCAAAGACCTCTGTCAAATAACATCACAACAACAATACAGACATACCTATATTTTCTCTCAATGAAGAGAATTCGCTTATGGGATTTATTCGCTGGACATCTATGTCTCAGGACGAGATAAGGATGGGGAATAGATGTAGGAAGACATTTCAAGTAGTATTTCAGTTGTAGAAGGAAACACATATTTGAAGCACAATTTCTTCTGGGAAGTGATAATATGACCTACCTGACCCACCACATAAAAAAATCCCTAAAATTTGCATGGAATCCCCGAAGCGTCCACCATTTTGGGTTTTGCGAAACAAATTTATTCCTCTTTAACGATTTGTCGTAAGGTCACGTGGTTTGTAGCAATTTACTAAGTTCATACCAGAAAATATAATTTGTATATAATTTTTGCAAATTAGAATAAAATTCTGTATTCATCTAGAAATAAAAAGAGATAGATCGTTAAGTTATTATTCTTTCCTCAAATTCTTCCTCTTATTCTTGCCCTAAATTGTTATTCTTACTTTAAACGATCGGAGGAAAGCACGCTGCTGCTGTATGACAACCTACCCATTGGGATGTGCGTGTGACTTTCATCTGGACGCTCAATAGCCGTAATACGAAATAAGAATAACAAGTTAAAGCTATATATTTTATTTATTTTTATTTTTAGATGAATGCAGTTGTTCAGAATTTTGTTTCTAATTTCCGAAAATTATAAAAAAATATTTTTTTTAGATGTAACCACCGTGTTCACAATATTTTCTGGTATCAACGTAGTGGATTGATAGAAACAACATGAACGTACGACAAATCGTTTAAAAGAAGTAAATTTATTTCGGAAAACTCAAGATGGTGGACGTTTCAGGGATTTCAGGTAGATTTTAAGGGCAATTTTCTGTGGTAGGTCCCCTTAGCACTTCCCGAAGAAATTAGGCTTCAAATATTTGTTTCCTTCCACAACTGACATACTATTTCAAGGAAATAAATTTATTTGAACAATCAAAGGTGGTGGATGTTTGAGGAATTTTAGACATGATCCCCAAAGGGAACTTTAAGGGATTTTTCGCGGGAGGTCTGGGGATAAAGAAATTAGCACTTTGAGAATTAGGATTGTAGTATTTGCTTTCTTCCTCAATTCATCTATTATTCAAAATAAATAAATTTGTTTTAAAAATTCAAAATGGCCGATGCTTGAGAGATATTTGCCACGTTCCTCCAAAGTGATTTCAGGTGAATATTCTGCGGTAGGTCACGGACGTCTCCTTAACACTTTTCAGAAGAAATTAGCTTTCTAGTATTGTTTTTCTTGTTCAATCGACAAAATATTCGGAAGAAATACATTTGTTCTGAAAATTCCAAGATGGCGGACGTTTAAGGAATTTCTGACATACCCCAAAGGGAATTTTCGAGGATTTTGCTGTGGTAGGTCAGAAAGCTCAACTTAACACTATCCAGAAGAAACTGACTTTCTAGTTGTTTTTCTTGTTCAACCGACAAAATATCCGGAACAAATTTATTTATTTTGAAAATTCCAAAATGGTGGACATTTAAGGGATTTTTGGTATGTTCCCCAAGGAAATTTTTCTGTGGGAGCTCAGGAAGGTCCTGTTAACACTTTACAGAACAAATTGCTTTCTAGTAATTTTTTCCTTCTACAACCTTAATTTCCCTATACTATAAACAAACCAAAACTCAAACGCAAAAAATTGTTTAAGGAAACGGAAATGTCCTCCTAAACGACGGCTTTCTGTCTTTCCTTTAGCTTAATAGCCTCTAGCAGTTACGTGCGTAATCCATCATTGCTCTAACAAATGAACCTGTAAGTTAAAATATTAAAGCAACGACAGGAAACATTGTTGCGCTGGACACAGTCTAACTTAATATGAAGAAAACTAGAAATGGTTTATCGAAAGCAACTGTATATTTCGAGGCAGTTACTTCAGTAGTGGAATGAAAGTACATTCACAAGTTTGAATAAGCTGCTAAGGTGGCAGACACCAACATCAAAGACAATAGACAAACGGGTTGTAGGCCAGCTCTGACCCGCACAATCAACCCTGCACTCTACGTAGCAGAAACAGACGGTTCCTTAAACCTGCGTGTCACTAATCACCGTCACCTTTCCGTGACTAACAAACCTGATGTCCCAGTTCGTAACACGCGCAGCTACACAACACTGTATTTGATGCAAGTTTCCGTGTTGCCGTGATCCATGTGCTCCCTATCATAAACACATCCACACAGCGTCTTTAAGCAAGAGCGTTTTTCAGGGCTTGAGAGTAAAACTGGAACCAGGTCTAAACCTGCAATAACATTTTATCCCATTCTTCTACCATCCACGTTCCCCTTACTTCGCCTCTAAATAATTTTCCGTAACGCCTTAGACGTCATTTTTCCCATCTCAGTACCGGTACCCTATATGTTGACAATATAATAATTTCCGCTGTCTCGGATTACCTTTAATTTCCAGACTACTTTTTTTTTATTCTGATTGACTCTACACCCATCTCACTTTTTAACACATGAAATCCTGCATTAGTCGTTTCGCAACAGTATTGCGGCCACAAAACAAATTTGTTTATTGTCTTTGATGTGGAGGTGAGCCGACTTAGATTCCTTATCTTGGCAGTTATTACAACACGTCATACTATTAAGATGAGGAACTCCATCGTAACGCATGGTTACTTTTCATATTGTCTTGTAATAATTTACATGAGTGTACAAAAATTAAGTATTTACTTTTTTTTATTCAATTTTACATTTTCTACTGCCTATTCGTTCTGTTTTTGTACTTCATATACACGAATGTTGAGGACACACAGACAGGTGCACGAAAACTTCACACACAAGCAGAAATTGTCGAAAATATTGTAATGGGAAGTGGATTAGTAGGTCAGTGTGCCAACACAAATCATAATAAACAATCCACATCAACAGAGAGGACTGAGGTAATGATCAGTTTAAGAAGCAGACGACGCCGACTCCAAGCGGTGAAGCTTGGAAGTGCTGTAATCACGCCTACCAGAAAGGATTATAAAAGGTCCATCAGGAGCCTACAGAGTATCACTAACTCATCTCGACTAGTGGTCGCCTCTTCCTCTCTGACTTCGTCTGGAGTCGGTACACCCATCTTATCTAACTTGGTCTGCAGTTAGAATCCTCTTGGCATCAATATCCACTCCGAAAAGACCTACTCGTTTAATTCACTACATAACCACCGATAATTCATTGCAAGCCCAAGTTCCGGGCCCTTATTTTAGTAACTCTAGTCTTTGGCATATCACATATTTAATGGAACTTCTGTAATGGTCCTTGCTCTTATTATGCAACCACTAAAACATCGATTCTAGCGTCGGAAGGACCGTACCTAAGATCTATCCTAACATACGTGCTACTACGTCATTACGGATAATTGAACTAACAACTACTATGATCATACCGATATGTTTATATCAAAGACAGGAAAGAGAGGCTGCGACACTGAAACTTTTAACAGAGAACCCCAATCGTCACGGCGGGAAAATAGCTTCAGTAGACGAAAGAAACCTGAGAAATGCGACAGGAGTGAGCAGCAAGATAGGTAACGCAAGTTGTTAAGAGTTCTTCTTAAGGACAGTGGGAGATCCATAGAGGTGCCCCCCTCCACCTCAAAGAAAATTCTTTTGTTTTTTATACCATTCTTTTAACAATTTATTTCAGAGAATGATTCGATTTGTTTCCAGACAAATCTAATTTATCTAGAAATATTAATTTTTGGGGATACAGGTTTCATATTTCAAGATAACACTTAACAATAGGAGGGGACTTACGATAAATTTATACCGTACCGTAAACACCGGTTACTTGAGCGCAAACTTTTCGATATTTGTTACAATTGTAGAAATAAAAGTAATGAAATAATTGAAATTTGATACTGGACGGCTATTGGCTGAAATGTAAATTAATGTTGGTTGATAAAACAAGAAAATGTAAATTTTCTGGTCTGTCTAAGATTTATACATTAGGCTCAAGTTACCCCCTGTGGTACTTTGTTCCTTTCACATCCCATAGCAAAATGATCTGGGAACAAGCAAGAATTAAGTTCTTTAATAATGGACTTGTCCTTGTACAAAAGATGCCAAATCCTGGTTGTGTGATACAAAAGTCAGTAGAAAAAGTTTTATTTTTCTGGCGCCAAACAAGGTTGAGAAAACAAGCATCAAGACTAAATTAAACAATGTTGCAGACAACGAAACGTCGGTTACGACTGAAAGAAACTGGCACTTAGACAAACGTACACATTTTACACTGGAGTGCAGTATTTTGTCACGTCAGGGATATCTATCAACATTCTGTGGTATTTCACAGAACCGCCACATATTTTAATACTTTAAGCTTCAAATTACAAGCCGTTTGAAATTGGATATTAACGCATAGCCAGCAATTGGCTCCAAGTAGAGTCCGAAGCTTTTAGGAATGGGGGAGGGTTGGGTCTAAACTGTGTTTGCATGTATAATGTACAGAAAATTCACATCATTACGCCTAAAATTATATTGCTTTTGCACACAATTTTGCCTTTTTGGGGGGTTCGGACCCACCCATAAATACGTCCCTGACCATAACATACCATGCATTCTTCTTATAAGAACTTCAATACAATACAAACTGTTTAGGGGCCTCTTGAGCCCATCTTAAATCTGGATGAAAGTACAGTCAGTCTGGGCTCAAGTAACCAGCTTTTTGTAGGTTCAGTTCAGAAGTTGTGTACAACGAATATTTTAAAATTATATTCTCAACGCAACAAAATGATAAGCTGGGAATTAGTCTGTGGAGGAATACATTACAAACGCACTTATCTGATTTATAGGGTCATGCGTCTACTGTGCACAGATGAGAGTTGGAAGAAATGAAACAACATTTCGTACGAAACAGCACACTCTGGTGGAGCTTCTGCATCATTAACAACTGCTCCAATTCTAGGGAATGGTCCCATAGCAGTAAAACGTCTAACTACGTGAACGTCTTTTGTTGTTCGTAGTTTAATTGAGAGCTCATGGGCTTAAGAAGGACCTTAGGGCTCAAGTAGACAATGTTTACGGTACTTAAATATTCTCTTAGAGGAAAATGTTTCTCGTCCATTTTATCTGTCTCCCTCCCTCATCAAGAAACTTCTGAATCCGCCACTTCTTACGAAGATATAAGGAGAAAGAAACAGCTGGTAAATAATAAAACAAAATGCAGTACGGTTAGAAAACAATATGCAAAACAGGAAGTAAAGGAAATTTAATGGGAGACTCTAATGATATTTCTTAAGAAAGAAAATTTAGCGAAATAGCTATCAGGGAAGAAAGTCAAAAAAGAGAAGCAAGTGCGCAGGAAAGTTACATACAATTAAGATAATGTTCATGATTGGATGGGACAAAGCAGAGTCTGCTCCTAAATTTATGCTGTGGTAGATGATTTAGGATTTTCCGGATACTAATACGGAAGGTTTGTTCAAAAGTTCAGCTGTGATATGAAGTGCTTTGGAGCACAGAGAGATGAGGTAACTATGAATTGAAGGAGTAAGGATAATTCCAATGCTGAGAGGTATCGCTAAAGTAGAACGCGAGACAGAGGATACAGCAGAGGTAAATAAGGTTGGAGAACTGTCAGAACGAGAAAGTCTTGTGAGCAATGAATGGTCATAAATTAGACGGATAAAAAACAAACAAACAAACAAAAAACAAAAAAAACAGGAAGGGTTTTCCAGCAGAAAACTTTGAATATAACAGATTGACGAGAAGGAGCTACATAGGTCCAGCTCTGATCAGAATCGTGTTTCAATTGATCTGCGATAGACTATTTTAGGGCGAGAAGAAAAGGCTCTGTCAGTTTCAGGTGAAGCAGCCACGATGAACTGTGCTATTTTGACAAGTGCCTGGACCACCTGATGGTTGTTATGGTATTGAGTCAGAAGATTGGAGCTCAGGGAGCTTCACAGGAAGTTGGATAGAATTTCCTGTGATTCTCGGAACAGTCTGATTATTTACGGAGAAGGTGACGAGGCTATTCCCATTCCGCATAGGCTAAGGGGCGGTTATTGAAATAGTCTTGAATTACTTACCGCCGTAGATAAGTACCATCATCGGGAATTGATGTCGATCACAACTAAATGCTCTGTATTTGCAATCCTAGCATCTGGTTGTTGCGTGAAACTATGCTGCTATCGTACCGATGATACTAAGGTACTACCGTTGTTTCGTGTTGCTAAGCTGTGGTTGGAGTAAAAATCGCAACATTTAGTAATGATCGACTTCACCCTTGTTACTTAACGTTAAATACCAGTGTTTCTTTCTCCTTGTATTCTTAAGCTTTATTTCACTTCCTTCTATACTTCTTACAAACATCTACGCGCTTTTTCTTTCTGTCATCATGAGAGCAGCAATAGCTCTCGGAACGTTAGAAGTGAGAGATAATTTCATCATCTGAAGACTACTTATCTACGCTAGTCTATCTATCTACCAAATAGCATTCGTTTAGTCTTCAGCGCATCATGACTTTCTTATAAACACCGGTACAGATGCGTGCGTATGGTATGAGAGAGAGGGTATTTATGCGAAAGTGCAAATGGTTAAATTATATCCTGGTTAGGTTTGCTGCGGAGGTCTGGCTCAAGTTGAATTAAAATTATTTTAAGACCTTTAGGCAACTATGGCTCGGGGAATTTAAAATCCGCTTGATCATTTTAGTCCTCTGCATGAAAAACCTAAAACGTAATCAAACTGCTCAAAATGGTAGCCAAATATGATTGTTGAAATAGAAACAGTTCCGTTTCTCAGGACTTTTCTTCACCCGGAAGAGACTGAATATATTCTGATTTTTTGTACACTGTTAACAAACCGGTATCAAAGTATCTCGAAGGTTGATTGATATATGGTTCGTTATTCTTTTATGAATCTTTGAAAATCCAAAAAATCGTATACGCCCAATATCTCCGCTGGTTCAAAATATAAAAATCTGATTTCTTCGCACGTTATACATTTATGCCCGAAGTAAACTACGATAAATATTTGAACTTCGATATTTGAATTTGAAGGGAACTACAAATTTGGTGTGAATAATACTCGGGCTCGCTGTGGTATGGATATTGGAGATTCTTATCTCTGGTGGAAGTCCAGATATACGTTGGGCACTTATGTCAGAAGAAACTAAGTCTAATCGGACACGACAAAATACACAATGTAATTGTGAATGCGTTCATAATATTCATCTTCATGGTATATTCGGAGTAGTTGTATCACCGTTGCCAAAGGAAAGGATGAAGGTGGCGGCATCAGAGCTTTAAAAGTACATTTAGGCTAATGTAAAGCCAAGATCTCTAACAAAAGATAGCATCACTATTTCCGTTATATTTAACTTATTTTAACCCTTGCACGGAATTTCAATATTGCTCCTACAAATTCAAGCCTAAAGAGTTAAAATTTTCAAGAAAGAAAGTTCATAACCAATTCCTCAGTTCTATGTGCCGATATTTTTTTTCATTGTTGAAATCGCTTTATTCTTGTAATGGATATTAAAACCTATAACAATGAAACTCTTTCATCAATGAACAAGAAAGAAAATTTTAAATCGGCACGGATAGAACTCTCGAAATAGTTATGAACATCCTTCCTATTGAATTTGTAGGAGCGGGATTGAAATTTCGTGCAACGATAAAAATATATTATACATATACGGAGATAGTGCTGCCATCTTTTGTTGGAGATCTTGGCTTTACATTGCCCATCATAAGAGTTATGATGAATGAATCGGCAACTCATGTTTCTAGTATTCAGAAACAGGCTGCGTTGTCATTAACTGTTTTAAATTTTGTGAGGCTCAGTTGTTCAGTGGTGAACACACACACACATTCAACATTTGTTGTCTACATCGTTAGTAGGAAGAGGAAGTGCAGTTATGTATCGATCTAGCTATTAAAAGTAACATATGGGTGATAGCAACTGATAAATGTACACACGTTGAAAGATGAAACATTAGGAATCGCAGTAGAAATAAATTAAAATATTTTTGTTGAATTTTCTGGCAGATATCACGTGGCTGGATTACTGGTACAAAAGTTTACTGGTGTCAATTCTTATGGCTGTTAACTGGAATTAATGTTAATAATGTATGGCACCAGTTTCCGGCCACCGAAAAAAGTACCGCAGAATGGGGTGAAGTTGACGAATATTCAATTCTCAACCATTCTCTCAACTTTGTGTGATGATGGTGATTGGTGTTCTGCCCTAAGTTTCCTGGGCAGGTGAACCGATGGTGGTTTGCCATTGCATTTCATCGGATGAATATGTAAAAAGAAAGAAACCTACAGTTTAACGTTGGCTCGGAAAATTTGGTGTCTCATTGATTAAAAGGCTTACCACTCATCGCCCCGGAAGGGTCTGGATTAGAGAATGAGTCTCATTAAAAGGAAATTTCGCGGCCACCTAGAATTTTCTATCCAATGGTTCGAAAGAAGGAATCGACTATCTGTGTGGATCTTGTGCGGGAGTCAACTTTGATGACTAAGATATAGAATAAGCTATTTTTTTTAATTAGCCCTAGTATTGATCCAGTAGCTCAGGCAATTATTGTTTATTTTACCACGTAGAAAGTTACCATTTTTTAAATTTACTTATGACAAAATTTACGAGCGAATTTTTCTTTGTTGACAGAACACTAATTAAGAGACATCCTGTTTTGTTTTCAATGCCTAGAACGTTGTATTATCTGTGATATATAATTACTACACATATTGCAACTGGGGTCAGAAAATGAAAAAAATACAGGTAGAATCGATAATTTTCGGCCATATGGAAGAAGCAAAATAATGTTGGTGGAGCGAACTAGATTTCAATAAAGACTTAAAATTGGAGTGATATCAAAGTTGCCGACGGTATGAAAGCACGTTATGTGTTTGCAACACTGCTTTTAGTTCAGGATTCGCTCTTTTTTCTTAATTGGCGGTAAGAGTTACTGTTGGGAGATAGTACGAAATTAGTAGCGGTTGGTGCAAATAAAAGAATAGACATAACGTAATACCCACCAAAATTAACATTCATTACGCACCAGGAACACTGTGCAAGTCCAACCGTAGATAATAAAATCTGAAACGTAATGCACAAGCGTTTATTTTAATTTTCTTCATGGTAGTACCAACTATAACGGGACTGGTAGTTCACCCTAGCCAATGGAAAAGAATATTCTTCCATGCAGATATATTTACCTTGCACTTCCAGTTCATCTGTTATATGCTGTCACCAACCTACGGCAACTACTCACAAAAATGACACAATGAATATGCTCAAACTGGAGACAATACGATTAACAACACAGAAAAAAAATACATCCCCCTCCATTGTTTTTTTGCTAAACAAAAACAAGTTTGTTGACATTTGACGACGAGCCAGTGTTCTGTAAACAATTGAATAGTAAAAAGTCCATTGTTGCCATCTACGAAGTATAAAATTATCAAACACAGTCTCTGAAACATTAGCACACAATTTATGCTCTTCTATTTCCAAAGGTCCTGCAAAGCAAATTTAGTATTGTCCAATTGTAAGAAACCATCGCAGTGAATGTAACACAAAAAGAAAGTAAGTGGAATCATAGAATCATAGAATCATAGTTGCTTTTCGAAATAATCAATGGATGATAATTTCATAGTTCATAGTTTTACTGTGTTTGATAATTTCATAGTTGGCAGCACTTGACTTTTCGTTATTCAATTGTTAAAGAAGTGTCAAGTGTCAACAGAGTTGTTATTGTTTACTGTTTAGCAATGCAAAGGAAGGAGCCCTAATAATCATATTCAGAATAGTTTTTTTTTGTTAGTCGTTTTGAATCCAGTTCGAGCAATTCTGTTACGTCGCGTCTCTTTTCTAACTCTAGTTCCCGTACCTTGATCATATACCATACAACAGATAAAGTGGAAATGCAAGGTAAATATTTCTGCCTGGAAGAATATTCCTTTTCATTCGCAAGGGTAAACTACCAGTCCCGTTATAGTTGGTATTACCATGAAGAGAATTAGAATAAACGCTTGTGCATTCACAATTACGTTCCAGACTTTATTATCTACGATTAGACTTCCACAGTGGCCTAACTCGGTACGTATCAGTAGCCTTATTGATGTTCCAAGTTTGCTGCCCAGACTTCAAAAATGAACTGTAGAAAAGTTTATAGGGTTGCGGTACCAGTTTCCGGCTACTTAACCTAAATCCCGAATTCGATGCTATGTAAATCCGCACAAAAGATAATAAAAGGGAAAATATTTGAGTCAATGCGTAGCATGCAGTTTGGGTCATGTTTTAACGCTGTATCAAATGAAGCAACATATTTGTTACCCGTAAGAAGGATAGAATTGATCAGATTAAAAAAAAAGTATTAGTTTTCAGCTACTAACTGAATGCTAATTGCTAGTATCCAGCCACACTTGTGAGACTTCATCAAAACATGTAACACAAACAAAGGAAAATAAAATATAACAAACATTATATGGTGCAGATAGTGCAACTTGTTGTTAGGCATAATTTAATGCTACAGTGTTGAAACTTGCAACATTTGTTCTTTTCCTCGCCCCTACGTCACTACTTTAGGCGCTACGACCACAAACGCATTTTACCGGAATGAATTTTTTCACTCAACAACTTCTACCGTGAAAATAGGTGTGCACATCAATTTTCGTTGCTCTTTCCACTTGGAATTTTCGCAAACGATCTGTTTTACGTCGTACTTGGCATACAGTACTTCCTAAACCGTGTGCAAAATTAAGTGTCATACAGACGTCTCCTTGGTGATATAAAAATGTAACGTTCAAACTTACTTAGTAGAACAGCGAGAATCCACCATGTTTGGAGTCAGTGTAGTGACTCTTACAGGGGTCTCAGATCTCAAACACCCATTGAGATATTATGATAACAATTTCCATAAAATAATGACCATCGCTTTGGTGGAGGTTAGGAGTTAGGTTCGGTGGTTTTTTTATTGCGCATGCAATTTACTGTTAACAAAATAATAATAATTTTAGGTGGTTAGGAATCAAGTTCGGTATTTTTCTACTGCACATGCGATTCTCTGTTAACTAATAAAATAGTGACCGCTGGTTAGATGCAGACTCGGTGGTTTTTTTTTTTTTTTTTTGCACATGGGATAGGAAACCCAAGAAAAACATGCAGTAGGAGCATTGCATGGAAAGGCGGCGTAACATGTTTCTGGTGCGTAATAAATGTTAATTTTGGTGGGTATTACGTTATGTCTATTCTTTTATTTGCACCGACCACTACTTATTTCGTACTATCTCCCAACAGTAACTCTTACCGCCAATTAAGAAAAAAGAGCGAATCCTGAACTAAAAGCAGTGTTGCAATCACATAACGTGCTTTCATACCGTCGGCAACTTTGATATCACTTCAAGTTTGTCTTTATTGAAATCTAGTTCGCTCCACCAACATTATTTTGCTTCTTCCATATGGCGGAAAATTATCGATTCTACCTTTTTTTTTTCATTTTCTACCCCAGTTGCATTATGTGTACCAATTATATATCACAGATAATACAACGTTCTAGGCATTGAAAACCAAAGAATGTCTCTTAATTGCTGTTCTGTCAACAAAGAAAATTTTGCTCGTAAATTTTGTCATAAGTAAATTATAAAAATGGTAACTTTCTACGTGGTAAAATAAACAATAATTGCCTGAGCTACGGGATCAATACTAGGACCAATTTAAGCTTGGTTCTATTTCACAAAAAAATTGCTTATTCTATATCTTAGTCATCAAAGTTGACTCCCGCGCAAGATTCACACAGAAAATCGATTCCTTCTTTCGAACCATTGGATAGAAAATTCTAGATTGCCGCGAAAATTCCTTTTAATGAGACTCATTTTCTAATCTAGACCCTTCCGCGGAGATGAGTGGTAAGCCATTTAATCAATGGGTACCGGTTGAGACAC